>JASAND010009530.1:25000-71853 GCA_030248195.1 Trissonchulus latispiculum | reverse complement strand
CGGGCATTGATCTGATTCACATCATGTTTACGGGCGTTCAAGGTGAGATCGATGGCGGAGGCGTTGTTGACAATGTTGATCCCGCCAAACTCTGGACGGCCTCTCACGGCCCGTTGACGTCCGATCCTCCCGGACGTCCACCACACAGGGTACCCGCCAACTGCAAAAACAAACAAGAACACTGTATAAACAGACCAACATTTAATGCGTATTATACAACACGCACACTAAAATGTGACATATCAATGTACTCCCCATAACCGATTCATGGGCATCAAGAAGACATAAACGCCGGATCAACGAATGATGTGTTGCAAGACTAGCGTAAAGTTGCAGGGGGGGGGGGGGATGCAAAACTCAAAGTTTTGGGGTCAGGGGCGGGATTTCAGAAGCTGAGAAATGTTTTTATTTCAATTTTCATGGAATATAGGCATTCTGGAAATTAAAAATTACTTAAAGGCCAAGATCAAAATATTTACCCAAATGATGCAGAAGCTGGTCCAAGTATACATTAAATAGGGGTATTTGGTACTCATTTTTGGGTGAAACACTTATTATGATGGTGTGATTTTTCACATTTTTTGAAATGTACAGTTTTACACAAAAGTCAGAAAAATTGCTGGGGTCCTCAATTTCGGGATGCTTTTCCGATCATAAAGAAATAGCAAAAAAGGCCTGCCTGCAGTCACTAAGGCGAAGTCGTCTCGGGCACAGGAGATTGGTCCCTATTCCTAGTCCGATCTGTAACATGTCATCGATACAGGTTTAACACTATTTATTAGTATAGGTATGTGCAGAAGTCTTTGTTAAGAGTACTTATACAACTGACTTTCTTCCGGGCGCGGTCGTGCGGTCCCGGGCGTTTGGGATGGGCAGAAGTCTTGGGCGATGTCCCGCCAAGTGCAATGGTCTCCATGGACCTGCGACTTCGCACCCGTAATCGTAGTTCTTCTACAGTAGTTTCTGAAATGTAGACCCACATGCCAAAATATCATGACAGGCATAAAAAATCAATCGAAATGTACTGTACTGGAAGGAATTGTGTGTGATTACCCTCTCTAGGCAGTTTTCCAAAATACAATTTCAAAACGTATTTTGGGGTGACGCACCTTCGATGGGTTGCTCACAAATTGGGCATTTTTAGGAAAATTTGCAAAAATTTCCGAAAACATTCCAAATTTGTTTGGCTAAAAATTGTTGCCTATTGTTGGAAGAAATATAAGAGCCGCAACTGTTTTACGCACTTCTGACTCACCATTGACTTTAACAAAGTCAGATAAAATCATATCAATTTTATCTAGTATAGTAAAGGTTCGAAAAAAATACCGTTCGGTCCGAAATACACTCAGAGTTGAAGTTGCGCCAAAATTTCATAATAGCGCGTTTATATCCAGCCATGATCACGCAGACTGAGGACTCAAAAAATCGGTTCATGAAAGTTGGCTTCAACTTTTTGGATTTCGCGTTCGCTACACTGAAGCTATAGTAGTACCTATTGTTTTAACATAACATATTATTGCTTCTAGTTTTTTCATAATAGTTCGGGCGCTCCTCGCAGCAGCAGCGGGTGTATTTTTCGACCCGCTGGGCACTTGGGTCCGAAATAAAAATACACCTAAAAATTCCAGTTTTAGCTGCTAGAAATCGACCAGGTGCGAGTCAGCGGTTTCAGCAGCATTCTATGGCTTTTCAAGATGCATTCGACGGTGTCCTGGGTTGTCTCCAAGGTCACTCCATCTTACTCACACTGTCGTATGACTGGCTTGAACCTGGGTGTGGGTAAACCAGCCCCCACCAGCCCCAGCCTTCACCAGCTCTGAAAAATCTCAGCTCTCTTCCTCGCTGACCACTGTGTCCCGTCCAAGACTTAACTACGCGTATGTGTGTAGACAGCATGCATTTATGCCAAGTCCACATGCAAGCACTGTGCCTTATATGCAGTCATATAAAAATATATAGGTGTATCGGACATTATGTTTATATGAATTTGAACAATGAATTTGTACAATCAGGAAGGTCAAAGTAATTTATTTCCATTCAAAGAAATTAAAGATTAGAAATTAAAGAGTTTGAAATTATACAATTGGCAATGATACCTACAGAGTATATATATAATTTTGATCAAAACATTCTAATGCACAAGATCAAAATTTTGAAAGTTCAATATTTCCCTTGGAAATATTTACATCAATACATTCATTTCGTTTCCTGACATTTTAATTTTTTAGTCTATACGTTTTATCAAGAGTACATAAACAGAAGAAAGATATGTCTGATCAATTTGTAACCAAAACTTAAACTTTTCAAAATTACTGAATTTTGAAAGATCTTGAATTTTAAAAGTATTTCAGGGCTAACTTTTCACGAAATATATATGTAAGATAGCATTAGTTTGTTTTACTAATTGCGAATTAGCATTCAAAACTAAGAATTAGCTGGAAACAGTAAAATGGTTTATAAAAATTGTTTTTTAAAATTCGAAATTCCCAAACTGTGTTCTTTTACATCAGAATGATTTCAAAATTCTTGCAAGCTGATGGGATACTTACAACGATTATGTAATTTCAAACTATTTAATTTCTAATCTTTAATTTCTTTGAATGGAAATAAATTCCTTTGACCTTCCTGATTGTACAAATTCATTGTTCAAATTCATATAAACATAATGTCCAATACACCTATATATTTTTATATGACTGCATATAAGGCACAATTAACGCATGTGGACGGCGCATGCACTTATATGCTGTCTACACACATACGCGTAATTACGTGTTAGAGTCCTTAGTTTAAAGTGTACAGTGGTCAGCGAGAGAAGGGGCTGGTTTTTCTTAGGCTGGTGCGAGGCTGGGGCTGGGGCTGGGGCTGGGGCTGGTTTTTACCCACACCCGAAAATTATCCTACCGACCAGAACTTTACTGGGATGATTTTTAGCGCTGTTTTATGTTTGCATTCACAGTTATTGCAGTGATTCCAGTAATACTGATTCGAAGTTTAGAAGCGAGTAGACTGTAAGTACTATTCAGGATCTCAAGCCGCTGCAAATTGCTTGCTACAGCCTCGGTAACAAAAGTCAACGATAATTCCAGGTAGTTGGAGCATTGAACGAGTTGAAAAAGACAGGACAAATTACGAATCTAGAGTAAACTTAATAAAATACTACCATATGGTAAACCATAACGACTTTTTGCTACGTTCACATGCTCAGATCGGGCTGCCAGGTTCCTCAGCAGACAAGCTTTCAGCACTCAACTGAGAACCTCAATTTTTTCGACTTTGAATGAGCTAAATGATGGTTTTATAATCAATTGTGCCAATGGCTAGAGAATAAAAACAACGACGACCCCTTCCGGTAGGCATTGGGATTCCAGAACTCATGTTAGCATATATGATCGTCTATGACGCTTTTCAGACGGTTCTAGATGTCTGCTGGATATTTGCTCCTTGTTGTCGTTTGTTAAGAATAAAAAACAAAAGTATGGACACTGAATAAGCAACATTATAGACATTACTGCGTGATAAAAACGGTATTCATTCTGAAAAAGTTTTTCGGGCCATATGCGCTAGGCGGCCTATCTAATGGAAATTAACCACCATAGACTGGAAAGATGGGTCAATAGTCGACGGAAAAATGCATGAGCAGCATCTGTATATACGATTTGTATAGTCATTTTGGCACCAGATACTGAAAGGGCGAATCTTGGTCCTGGATTTTCTTTTTTTGACCTCGTGTCTTTTTTCGATTTCGGTCCGAAAAAAAACAGTCAATTTTCAAAATTTTTCTGAAAGCACGGTCCTTGCTCCGGGAACTTTGGCGGGGAAGAAATCTAGACCCCACCCCACACATGCTGGCCATATCTGAAATCTCTACTGCAATCCTATAAAAAGTTATCCAAAAAGTTGCCAAATCCGTATTTTTTTTCGTAAACCTTTACTGCAAGCAAGTTGATCTCTAAGCAAACGTACGCTTAACATTTGACCTCGCTGCTAATGCTTAGAAAAAATATCTCATTTTGAAAAGTGGGGTTTTTCCACTATGTAATTTTTTCCCGCCAACTCCAGGTTGTCCGCAGGTCTCTGCAGAGGGGTTGGAGCAGTGTAGTCGTGGCATAGACCATCATCAAGTACAACGCATGCCCAAAAAATATATATATATATATATATATATATATATATATTATGTAGGGGCGCGATAGCCCCTACATAATATGGGTATAAAGCGCGTCTGCAGCGGCCTCTGGAGACGTGTTGGCTTGGTGCCAGCTAATTAGAGGTCCGGGAGTGGTAAAAAGGTTACCATCGTAAACAACTCGAGTAGTACTACAAGTACCACCATACTTTGGCGTTCGAATTCGAAACTTCGAATTTTTGTATCTCAGGCTTATACGGTAGTTTGTTTTTTTTCCTCGGTGAATAACGTTTATTGGAAATGTATACGGCTGTTGGAACGATGTGGGCATTTTGGCTCATACTCACATTAAAGGTTGGTAGGATTAGATCCCCATGTCATCTTTTTGGTCATTTTGGCACAGAGCCAAAATTGGCCAGGTGCCAAAATGACCAAAAAAGGTAGCATGGGGATCCTGTCTAATAACATATAATAGTAGTATGGTGCCAAAATGCCCACATCGTTCCAACACTTAGCCGTAAAATGCATTTCCAATAAGCGTTATTCACCGAGAAAAAAACAAACGCACGGTAACTATCGCCTAGTGCAAAAATTCGAAGTTACGAATTCGAACCAAAGTATGGTGGTACTTGTAGTACTACTCGAGTTGTTTACGATGGTAACCTTTTTACCACTCCCGGACCTCTAATTAGCTGGCACCAGGCCAACACGGTCTCCAGGGGGCCGCGCAGACGCCTTTATACCCATATTATGTAGGGCGCTATCGCGCCCCTACATAATATATATATATATATATATATATATATATATATTTTGGGCATGCGTTGTGCTTGATGATGATATATGCCACAGCTACACTGCTCCAACCCCTCTGGAGCGACCTGCGGATAACCTGGAGTTGGCGGGAAAAACCCACATGGTGGAAAAACCCACTTTTCAAAATGAATATTTTTTCTAAGCATTAGCAGCAAAGGTCAAATTAAAGCGTACGTTTGTTTAATAGTGCTTAAGTTACTTATAGTAAAGGTTCGAAAAAAAATACGATTTGGCAACTTTTTGGATAACTTTTTATAGGATTGCAGTAGAGATTCCGGATATGGCCCAGCATGTGTGGGGTGGGGTCTAGTTTCTTCCCATGCCCAAAGTTCCCGGGCAAGGACCGTGCTTTCAGAAAAATTTTGAAAATTGACTGTATTTTTTTTTCGGACCGAAATCGAAAAAATACACGGGGTCGAAAAAAAAATACAGGACCAAAAATTCGCCCTTTCATTATCTAGTGCCAAAATGACTATACAAATCGTATATACAGATGCTGCTCATGCATTTTCCGTCGACTATTGACCCATCTTTCCAGTCTATGGTGGTTAATTTTCATTAGATAGGCCGCCTAGCGCATATGGCCCGAAAAACTTTTTCATCTGGCCAGATACCGTTTGTATCACGCAGTAATGTCTATAATGTTGCTTATTCAGTGGCCATATTTTGTTTTTTATTCTTAACAAAGGTAACGACAAAGAATAAATATCCAGCAGACATCTAGAAGACCTTCTGAAAACCGTCATAGATGGTCATGGCTGCTAACATGAGTTCTGGAATCCCAATGCCTACCGGAAGGGGTCGTCTACGTTGTTTTTAATTCTCTAGCCATTGGCACAATTGATTATAAACCATCATTTAGCTCATTCAAAGTCGAAAAAATTAAGAGTTCTCAGTTTAGTGCTGAAAGCTTGTCTGCTGAGGAACCTGGCAGCCCGATCTGAGCATGTGAACGTAGCAAAAGTCGTTATAGTTTACCATATGGTATTATTTTATTAAGTTTACTCTAGATTCGTAATTGTCCTGTCTTTTTCAACTCGTTTCAATGCTCTAACTACCCGGAATATCGTTGACTTTTGTTACCGAGGCTGTAGCAAGCAATTTGCAGCGGCTTGAGGTCCTGAAAATGCAGTACTTACAGTCTACTCGCTTCTAAACTTGAATCAGTATTACTGGAATCACTGCAATAGCTGTGAATGCTAGCATAAAACAGCGCTAAAAGTCATCCCAGTAAAGTTCTGGTCAGTTGAGGACAAATTTTCGGGTGTGGGTAAAAAATTCACGGTACCCCAGCCCCAGCCCCAGCCTCCACCAGCCTAAGAAAACCAGCCCCTTCTTTCGGTGACCACTGTACACTTTAAACTAAGGACTCTACACACTAATTACGGTATGTGTGTAGACAGCACATAAGTGCATGACGTCCACATGCGTTATTGTGTTTTGTTATGCAGTCATATAAAAATATAGGTGTATTGGACACTATGTTTATATGAATTGGAATGTTGTACAATCAGGAAGGTCAAAGGAATTTATTTCCATTCAAAGAAATTAAAGATAGAAATTCTAAAGAGTTGGAAATTACACACTCGTTGTACAGTATCCCATCGAGCCTGAAGATTTTTGACATCATTCTGATGTAAAAGAACACAGTTTGGGAATTTCGAATTAAAAAACCCTTTATAAACCACGCAACTGTTTCCAGCTAATTCTTTTTTTTTTTTTTTTTTTTTTTTGCGTCTGGGGGCGGTTTTTTTTTTTTTTTTTTTTTTTTTTTTTTTTTTTTTTTTTTTTTTTTTTTTTTTTTTTTTTTTTTTTTTTTTTTTTAGTTTTGAATGCTGAATTGCACCATTAGTAAGCATTAAATTGACTTATTTATATATCGATATTTCGTGAAAAGTTAGCCCTGAACATCTTTTAAAATTCAAGATCTTTCAAAATTCAGTAATTTTGAAAAGTTTAAGTTTCGGTTACCAATTGATCAGAAATATCTTTTCTTCTGTTTATGTACTCTTGATAAAACGTATAGACTAAAAAATTAAAATGTCAGGAAACGAAATTAATGTATTTATGTAAATATTTCCAAGGGAAATATTGAACTTCCAAAATTTTGATCTACAGAAATTCGTTTGATCAGCCACAGTCTGTAGGTATCATTGCCAATTGTATAATTTCAAACTCTAATTTCTAATCTTTAATTTCTTTGAATGGAAATAAATTCCTTTGACCTTCCTGATTGTACAAATTCATTGTTCAAATTCATATAAACATAATGTCCGATACACCTATATATTTTTATATGACTGCATATAAGGCACAATTAACGCATGTGGACGGCGCATGCACTTATATGCTGTCTACACACATACGCGTAATTACGTGTAAGTTCCTCCAGTTTAAAGTTTACAGTGGTCAGCGAGAGAAGGGGCTGGTTTTTCTTAGGCTGGTGCGAGGCTGGGGCTGGGGCTGGGGCTGGTTTTTACCCACACCCAAATTTTCAAGCCAATCATACGACAGTGTAGTAAGATAAAGATTGACCCCTTGGAACCAACCCAGGACACCGTCAGTGCATGCTACAGCCATAAATGCTGCTGAAACCGCGGAAACTCGACACCTGGTCGATTTCTAGCAGCTAAAATAAGAGTTTTAGGTGTATTTTTATTTCGTACCCAAGTGCCCAGCGGGTCGAAAAAAATACACCACCCGCTGCTGCGCAACTGTGCGGCGCAGGGGCGCCCGAACCTATTGCCAAAAAAACTAGAAGCAATGTGTATTATGTTAAAACAATAGGTGCTACTATAGCTTCAGTGTAGCGAACAAGAGCCAAAAAGTTGCCAACTGATCCAAAAGTTGAAAACCAACTTTTTCATAGTACCATTTTTGAGTCCTCAGTCTGCGTGAGTGCGGGGCCTTAGGGAAACAGCCATACCATGGCTGGATATAAATAAGCTTGCGCTATTATGGGGTACAGTTTGGCCGGGGTCCGTAGCTTCTAGCCTGAGTTAGGGTGGGTGTATTTTTTTTCGGACCCGGCCGGTGTATTTTTTTTCGAACCTTTACTATACTAGATAAAATTGATATAGGTTTTATCTGACTTTGTTAAAGTCAATGGTGAGTCAGAAAGTGCGTAAAACAGTTGCAGATATGTATATATTTCTTCCAACAATAAGCAACAATTTTAGCCAAACAAAATTTGGAATGTTTTCGGAAATTTTTGCAAACGTTTTCCTAAAAATGCCCAATTTGTGAGCAACCCCCTATCGGAAGGTGCATCGCATGGGGCCCCCCCAAAATACGTTTTGGGTGTGTTTTGGAAAACTGCCTAGAGAGGGGTAATCACGCACAATTCCTTCCAGCTAGTTACATTTCGATTGATTTTTTATGCCTGTCATGATATTTTGGCATGTGGGGGGTCTACGTTTCAGGAAACTGGCGGGAAAGACTCTGTTCATTACGGGTGCGAGTCGCGGGATCGGGAAGGCCATTGCGCTGAAGGCGGCCCGGGACGGAGCCAAGATCGTGATCGCTGCCAAGACTGCCACCGCCCATCCCAAACTGCCCGGGACCATCTACACGGCCGCTGAAGAAAGTCAGTTGTATAAGTACTCTTAACAAGGCTTCTGCACCATATATATACTAATAAATAGTGTTAAGAGTATGCAATGTCGGACATTGACGTATTACAATGAATCGGACTAGGAATAGGGACCAATCTCCTGTGCCGGACTAAGGCTTCGCCTTAGTGACTGCAGGCAGGCCTTTTTTGCTATTTCTTTATGATTAATGCCTTGCAGGCGCGTAGCCAGAGGGGGGAATGGGAAATCTCCCCCGAAATTGAGGACCCCCCAGCAATTTTTTCCCTGACACGTGTAAAACGCCCATTTTTCAAAGAATGAGTGTATCGCACCATCATAATAAGTGTTTCGCACCCAAAAATGAGTACCAAATACCCTATTTGGTGTATATACTTGGACCAGCTTCTGCATCATTTGGGTGCATGAACACGTGCTTGGCCTTAAGTATTTTTAATTTCCAAGAATGCCCTATAACAATTCCATGAAGGTTGGGAAATAGAAAACATTTCTCAGCTTCTGGGGGGGGCTCCGCCCCCAGACCCCCAAAACAGTTTTGCATCCCCCCCCCCCTGAAAATTTTTCCTGGCTACGCTAGTGCTGCCTTTTATCATTCGTTGATCCGACTGCTAACCCGGCGTTTATGTCATTTTCTTGATGTACATGAATCGGTTACATAAATATTCTGGGGTACGTTGTATTATGTCACATTTTAGTGTGCGTGTTTGTATAATACGCATTAAATGTTGGTCTGTTTATACAGTTTTGTTCTTGTTTGTTTTTTGCAGTTGAGAAGGCGGGTGGCCGCTGTCTGCCCTGTGTGGTGGACGTCCGGGAGGAGTCGGACGTCCAACGGGCCGTGGAGGAGGCCGTCCAGAAGTTTGGCGGGATCGACATTGTGGTCAACAACGCCTCCGCCATCAGTCTCACGGGGACCCTTCAGACGCCCATCAAACGCTATGATCTCATGAATCAGATCAATGCCCGGGGGACCTACCTGGTGTAAGTGACGAACGAACGAGCAGTATAGGACTTGACTTGCTGGCTTTTAGGCCTCCTAGGCAAAAATTTTGGGGGGGGGGTACTTCTGGGGGGGGGGGGAAGAAAACTTTTCAAAAATGCTTTAAAAATAGCTATTTTTTGCTGCTGAGCTAAAATATTAACTATTTTTAACCTCAATTTAAGCTTAAAATAGCTAAAAATGCTTAAAATGGGTAAAAATCCGGCGAAGCCGGAAAAATTTTTCAAAATTTTCCCTCAAAACCCTATTCTTCTGGGCACTTTAGAGTTCTGGGGGGGGGGCCCGAATCCTGGGGGGGCCCCCCCCCCCCCCCCCCCCCCCCCCCTGTAGGAAAAGCCAGACTTGGGGGCTACAAGAGTCAAGGCTGCCAGAAATTGAGAGGTTGGCGCTACAGTTTTGCAGCATGTGCTGAAGAAATTTGTTTTTATGGAACATTAAGTGAATGACATTTGTTTAATGGGAAGGGGGTGGAGTCGCTTCCATGCTGTCTGTGTGCACTAGTTTGGAAAATTTTCGCATAAATAGTTTCTGACATTACTTTAACTAAGTAGCTAGCGAGGTAGCTTGATCCGTGGGAAAATTTTCGCATAAATATTTTCTGACATTACTTTAAGTAGCTAGCGTTATGTCTGTGTTTAGATCCCAGAAGTGCATTCCATATCTGAAGCAAAGCTCCAATCCGCATATACTTAACATCAGTCCGCCGCTGAATATGAGCCCACGCTGGTTTCAGAATCATGTTGGTAAATATAAGCTTGCCTTTTCATTATCAGCTTTTCGGTGCAGTTTTGTTAGCTTTCATGACTGGGATTTTTGCCGCCAGCCTATTATTTAAGTTATGAAGCGTTTTCTAAGTTTGTTAATGTTTTGTCTCGATTAGTGGAAGGATTTTTTCTGGTCTTTGTTTTTGTGTTGTCGGACCGGGGACTTTGCTAATCATTGACGTTTACTGATTGTTTAGCCTACACGATGGCCAAGTATGGGATGTCCATGTGTGTTCTGGGCATGGCACAGGAATTCAAATCGGACGGGATTGCAGTGAATGCCCTCTGGCCTAGAACTGGTACGATAGATCGTCTTCTACTAAGTTATCTTGTCGTCAGGGGAAGACTCATCCAAAGTTGGGGAAACCAATTATTATATAAACATTCATGCAACAGGTTTGACGTAGCTTTTTTGCCAAATCTTGGTATAGGAGTTTCACCCATGGCAACCAAAATTGTACATTTCGATATTTTTTGTGAAGCTAAAGTAGTTTAGAATTCCCCGTTGACGGGCTAAGACTAAGCAGAGGCAATTTTTAGAGATGTGCTAATAGTAAACTTTTGTGGGTTTTTTTGTGTTTTCACATTTTGTTGTTACTATTGTAGCAATCTGGACGGCAGCCATGGAAATGTTGGGCGGTGGTGATGTAGGGAAGCAGTGTCGTAAGCCGGAGATTATGGCCGACGCTGCCTATGCCGTGCTGTCGCGCGACTCCAGGGGAGGCTGGACGGGTCAATTTCTGATCGATGAAGAGGTCCTTAAGGGCGTGGGCGTCACAGATTTTTCTGGTTATGCTGTGGAGCCTGGTACGAACTGTTATGCACTAACCTAAGCTAAGTAGTAGTCTCTCCAATACACCACATATTATGCTGTGTCCATCCATCTATTGGGAATTGGTTTTGGAGGCAGTGTGTTTTTTAGTAGTTTTTTTCTGGAAGGGGGCATCCCGATCACCCGGGGTCCGATCCTGAGGTTGGGGTGCAAGGTAATTGGGGGGCGGCGGTCTACTTCTGGGGCACAACGGTGAGTGCCGTCGCGCCAACCCCTGTGAAAAATACCCTGAGTTCGGGAATTGGACTATTCTGGGCTTTTTTTACTGGGGGGGGGAGGGGGTGGGGGCCCCCAATTTTTGGGTCTCCCCCCCACTCGACCCCTTTCCCCCCACTCGGCCCCACCCCCACTTTTTTGGGCTCCCCCCGCACTCACCATAAGATGCCCAGAAAATGCCAAATTTTAAGGATTTTGGTACTCAAACTCGATTTTTGAGCACTTAGCATAGTTATAGCAGTATATGTAGAAAACAGGCTATTTTTACTGCATTTTTAGCGATTTTAGCCCACTTTGGATTCCCCCTCCACTTTTGGGTCCCCCTCCCCCGGGGCGCCCCCCCCCCACTCTCCCCACCCCCACTTTTTTCGCCTAGAAAAAGCCCAGCTATTTGAATCCAAAAGTTTACTTAAAATTGGAAAAAAAGCTGGGTAATGTTCCAACCGGAAGTCTGTGAAATGCATATAGTATCGACAAGGTTAGTTTCATGTCGCGTTCATGGTTAGTAAATTTTGTCTCTATCGGTTTGGCTATTGCTACTGTTAGTATAGCTGGCTCAGGCTTCAGTAGTTCTGGTTCGTTAGTTTCAATTCAATACTCAGCATTTACGTCAGTTTGTTCTAACATGGATAATTAGTGAAGGATTAATGTGCAGGTTCTACAGGTTGTATATTTGTCTAAATATCTTAGCTTATGATTTTGAAACCATAATAAGACGATTCTTAAATTAAATTCCATTGATGCATACATGGTTATAATACTTATTTTTACTTTATTAATATAATTTTATGTGATTCTTTCCTTTTAGGACACCCACTGATGCCAGACTTTTTCCTGGACGAATTTCCGGAGGAAGCCCAACAGAACGTCGCCTTTACATCGGCCACAAAGACTGGATCCGGTTCCGGTTCAGGGCAGTCCAAATCGGCGTTTGCCGGTCCGACCGGCCCGTCTTCAGAACTGCCCACAACCGTTGATGGGATCTTTGACCTCCTGCATCGAAACCTCTCCCCCAAGCTGGTGGAGGCAACCAAAGGCTGCTATATGTTCAAACTGACGGGTATGTACGTAATGAATATTCAATTATTTTAGAGGATTAGAGTAGAAATAGAGTAGAAGAAAATGGAATAGACTAGAAGATTGCAAGCATAGGGAATATGGTAAAATACATGTAAACTGTTGCGATCCAATGGGAAAAGAGCTGTGTCTCGTGAGCATTTGTACGGAAACAGAATGAGCTTCGGATTGTGTTGAACTAACATTTCCAATCCTTGTTCTCCCAATACTGGCTTGTTTTTATTTCTTTGCGTGCTAAGCTGTGACCATGTCTAGGAGTAGTATTTGTTTTCTCAAAGGTCAAAAACTGCTTAGAATTTTTAAAATTTGTTTTTGAATAACGGCGATTTTTTGGAGAGGGAGATATTGGCGGGAAGACTTTTGTTGGCGTTCCGGTCCTGCCCAAGCCCCCCCCCCCATGTGTATACGCATGTGTATAACTGGTCGGACCTGTGTATGCTGCATCATATTATTTTAATGACAATAAGTAAAATTTATTCTGTGTAAAGATCTAGAGTTGTGGTTGTTTGATCTGACTGACTGTACTGGCGGATTGGTTTGTGGTTAATTTTTTATGAGGGGAGGGGATATTCCTTGGAGCCCCCCCCCCTTTGGTGTGGGATTACCCAAAATGGGAAAGGCCATATTCTTGGAAAAACGAAAAATGGATTTAAGTGTGTAGAAATTGTGCAATATCGCAAAGAATTAACGATTAACGTTAATGATTGATTAACTTTTTAAGGGCATGACTGACTTGTTTTCAGGTGAGAGTGCGGGTGACTATTTTGTGGATCTGCGCAGTGGGTCCGGGTCCTGTGGGAAGGGGGCGCCCAGCTCCGGTGCCGCCGATGTGACCTTCAGCATGAACTCGGCGGATTTCGTGAAACTGTTTCGCGGAGAGCTGAAGGCAGCCAATGCCTTTTTCGGCGGCCAGCTGAAGATACAGGGACCCATGAATTTGGCCCTGAAACTGGACAAACTGCTGGGGCAGATGTTGAAGGCCAAAATCTAGGTCCTGGATTTCCAACATAGTGGTAAATGAGTTTGGTTTAAGTTTTTCTTTTTTTTTCCTGTCCACCTGTCTGCCCTGGTTTATCGCTCAGATTAGGCTAATATAGAACCCACTGTGGATTTACTACCCTGATTTTTTGTAGACGGAAAATAGGGTAGCGGATTATGACCGATGGGGGGGGGGTTAAATCACCGTAGGTTTTCCCATTATACGGTACGTAGTCCCATACGAGGGTTGCTCACTTGCTTAGTATGTTTTCTAAATGTAAGTGTTAAACATACCGCTTAGACTTCCCCTACTCGATTTGGGCCCCTGTTCGTTACAATGTGTAATTATACAAAGCAGTAAGCGACCTCCCCCCCCCCCCGTTTAAAACTTGCATCCTTATAGGGGCGTTGTGAGGGAGGGAGTCATTTCGTGGGGGGGATTAGCCGTTAGAGCGCATAGCATAGTTTTCGCCTTTACTGCACAGAGTGTGACGCCTGTCATACTTATTGGGGGCACCATTTTGCTAAGCAACTGTTAAACGACTGAACTGTTTATCTATCACTTTCTAATCAAATTCGGTGCAACGGAGTTGTTGCTGAACATATGCTTAAGGTTAGCACTTTCTAAACTGATCATTTTGTTGCTCGGATTAGCAAATGCTTTGCAAATAGTTAATCACATTTGTTGCTAACCGCCTTATTGTGCTTTTAATCTTGTCTCATATTGCTTCCATGGGGGGGGAACAGCCCTTCGGGATTGAGCTGCCTGCTGAAATTATCTCTCCCCCGAAATAATAAGCTCCCCCAAGGTGATTTTGTGAGCACCCATTTTTTTTAAGACATTTTAAACCATTTTCCTGCTTCGCCGGAAATTTTTGCCTAAAATTGATTATTTTCAATCTAAATCCAGTCCTTTTTGAGAATTTTTAGCGTTTTCGCCTGGAAAATGCATTTTTTGACAAAAGTTTGGGCTCAGTTATTTTTGCAAAAATCTCCTCCTAACCCGGAAAAACTAATAAGTCGTTTACTTACAACTCTTAAAAATGTTTCCTACATTTCAGATTCCATAGATGTCCATTCATGCTATGAAATTGCCTTTGTAGAAGCACCCATTTGAAGGAAATGTATTATTTTATGTGGTGATGACGTGTGCTCAAGAATTATGCGTGTGTACGTAGATTTATTTTGACTCATATTATTGTAAGTTCCTAATTAGTGATGCTTGTCTGAGCCTGGCGAGTGGGTAAATGGGTCAAGTAAGTGAGTGAGTCGCAAATTCTGCCCGTAAAATTGGAAAAAATTTAGTGCCTTTTAAAATCAGGAACTGATTTAGTTGTTGCCATCAGAATGCTCACAGAGCAAACACGACGAAAAGTTGTACTTTAGAAAAACCTAAATTTTTGAGGACTTCTGGAAAACCGATTCAAGGATGTCAGTAGCCCGATTCCATCACTGTTGCACACTAAGTACACTCCGCTTCCAGTAGTCTTGGTTTATTGATGAATGGAATTGATAAATAGTAATTGAATAATAGCGGGATAGCTTCAGTTAAGTTTAATATGTTTAATAACTTACTTTTATAACTTAATATTGTTACAAAAATGTATGTTTTTCTCGCAGAAAGATCATGATTTACAGTGGTTTTTAGGTCGAGAGCTTTTCCTGGTTAATCATTATTAGCATTTCGGTTATAATACATGCATGTATTATAATGTATATGCAATAGTAGTAGTAGTAGTAGATAACCATTGTTGATGTTTGCAATTCGGTCCTAATTGCATTGTTGTGCTGGTTTTATTTATACTGTAAACTGTAGTTTGTTGATTGTTTTTATTATTTAATATGATAGATTTGAAGTATTCTTACATGTATGTATGTATGGCATATTCCATTTTTGGTAAATACATAATTTGTTTGTTATAGTAAAGTTATTCTTTCAGTTAGTTGGTTAGATTGGTTAGAACACACACGGCCTAGGACTTGCTGCAAAAGTTTTCATTTTATCAACCTCGGCTTTGAGTAACTTCATAGCCGGGTAAAGTAGGTTAATTTTTGGGTCACTACTACTTTCGTTTGTCAATTAATAGTATTTCCCTAATGTTTGGACGATGAATAGTTCCAAAGCAACACTTCGGAGAAAGTGGAAAAATTATCAACTAAAGTGTGACACAAAAATGTGTGTACAAAATCTGCAAGGCCTCCAGTGAACCCCATAAAACCATATATTTTCGGAATCCTTGTAGCGAGACGAACATTTTTTAAAAATTTAAAATTCTTTAAATCTCAAATTTTAAAATGTCTGTCTTTCGGGGAATTTTTTCGTACCGTTCAAGCTAGTCAGCTTATTCTTTCAGAAAAATTGTCCCATCCGAAAACGCATCTATTGACACAAGAACGCAAAAAATCGGTTGAGAAATATGCATTTTATTTCAAAAATTCGTTTTTCCATTTTCTTTGAAGTTTGCCGCTTTTTTGCAGCTTGACTGGTTATTACTCGCGATTCGCTCAAGGGAAAATTTTTTCGTTTAGATTCTCAGGACCGCCTAGGCGTCCGCTTTCATCTGATATGTGTAGTATTTCAAATTTTGAAAAATACCACTGACTGACCAAAAAATTTTAGTTGGTTTTTGGCTCTCTTTGGTGTTGCCGCCGTGATTTGACTGAAGCAGTGTAAACTAAGCAAAACCAGCTGAAATAAGGAATATTGTTTAAAAATTCATTGCTGGCGCAATACAGGTCGTTACAACAAAACCGTTATATCGTTGGGTTCACCTCAGCTTGAACTTTATGATTGTATATGTTGTTTTAGTCAAATTTGCTAAACTTGCTTTGCCGAAATGTTTTATCAAAAAGTGGTATTTTTCAAAAAAAACCGGCTTTCGAAATTTGAAATTCCACACAGATCAGGTGAAAACGGACGCCTAGGCGGTCCTGAAAATCTAATCGAAAACATTTTCCGTTGAGCGAGCCACGAGTAATAACCAGTCAAAGCTACAAAAAGCGGCAAACTTCAAAGAAAATGGAAAAACGAATTTTTGGAATAAAATGCATATTTCTCAACCGATTATTTTCGTTCTTGTGTCAATCGATGCGTCTTCGGATAGGAAAATTTTTCTGAAAGAATAAGCTGAATAGCCTGAACGGTACGAAAAAATTCCCCGAAAGACCGACATTTTAATATTTGAGATTTAAAAAATTTAAATTTTTCAAAAATGTTCGTCTCGCAGCAAGGATTCCAAATATATATGGGTTTTATGGGGTTACGACTAGAGCTGGGGCCGGTTCCACTAGAACCGGTTGGAACCGGAAGGATTTTTAGAACCGGAACCGGAACCGGTTGAATTTGGAACCGGCCGGTTCCAGGCTCAAAAATTGAGCTTGAACTAAAATTTTTCCAAAATGTCAAATTTGGAATAGTTGGATTTTGGGCCAGCAGCATTGGATTCTGATTCATGAGTCTCTTGTCTCTGAAGCTGAAGCTGGAACTGCGTTGGCACGAATGTAGAATCATTAGCGAATTTTATAATTCGAAATCGGCGATTGCTACATACCAATATTCGAATAGTTGTTTACATTTCAAGAATACTTAACGAATAGCTCGATGAGCGAATATGTGTTTATTCTCACTTAGTTAATTACTTTAATATTTATACGGAGGATTTTTGTATTTGTTGCAGGATTTCGACTCAAGCTAAACTGAATCTAGAATGACCAAAATGTATTGATATTGATGGTAGTTACGTCTACGTGCAGCAAACTTTGAACGACAGTAAATTTATTCAATTTTTGGACTTCAACGATAATTTTTAAATCATGTTAAAGCTTGCTTAAATTTAATAATTTTAAAGTTACTACAAGTTTGCAGAGTACGGCAGTGTCACATCAAATGTCCGACTTGGACATGCGATAACATGAAAACAAGTTTTAAAGGGATTGATTTCTCGACGTGTGGGAAGCTAAGGAAAAGCGATCACAGCTAACGCTAGAAAAAGCGCTTGCCGAGGGCTATTTGTTCTGAAATTGCTTAATGAACAAAAAAGCTCAATATTTTGAGAAAATGTAAACTTTGTCCGAATTTCGCCAAAAGCTTCAAGCTTGGACGCATATATTTCTCCCGAACAAAATTTACCAAACACAAAACTTAAAAATTTCTCTGAACAGTTTTCTCAAAAATGTGTGCGTAAAGACGCTTTTTAATTGCTGGAATGAGATGAGAGGAATCCGTGTTCATAAGAATCTAGCCGCAATGTTCAAAATTTCGTATCTTCGTTGCTGTGCTTAGGCAGAGATGCTGCAGAGCAGAGAGACCAAACTCGATAACCAAACCAAACCAAAATCAAACAAGCTGTGAAATCCAATTATCCTTATTTTCCTTTCCAAGGAATCGAAGAATACTTTGAAGAGCAAAGTTGTAAGTTTTGGTGAGAACATTCGAAAGAAATAAGTTTGTAATAGTTTTATTTTCATTAATTTCGTTACTTTTGCTTCCAAAACGCAGCTTCTTTTATAACGCTTTCAATTATATATTCTTTGGATATAAGCTGGAGTCAACATTATCTCCGAAGAACAATTTAAATTTTGCAGGATCAGAAACATTTGAAAGCTGCTAGTACCCCTTTTCCTATTTTTCAGGAACTTCGGCTTCTAGCACAAAATTCGTAAGTGAAGGTGCATAAATAGAAGAGACGTCGGCATAACTAATCTGTTGTTAGGAACTAAATACCTGTGTGTCTGTGTATTAAAAGAGCACTAAATTAAATTTTAATATTTCCTTTCTTTCAAATATCTTAACTACATAAAAAAATTTCTGGAAACATCCTTCGGAAGCGACTGTAGTTTTTAAAAGAAATTTAAAATTAAGCTTTCAGCAATTCTTATAATTTTTTGAAATGTTTTCCTGCTTTTAAGATTTCTTTGTGTTGGTAGGCGCTCTTGGTATACCGAACTGTTTGTTCATTTTTTAAATCCATAATTTCAGGTTATACCATACAGGTATCATAAACATTTTGATACACAGTACCATTGAACAGTCAACTGGCGAAACAATTTTGTATCTTATGGCAAAAGTAAATATTAAAAGTTTCAATGTTGGGTATGGTAGGTTACAAGATGTCCAAAAATGTTCTACAGTAACAAATCAAACTTAATTCAAAACATTAAGAAAAACTGTTGTCCAGTTGCTTGATATGCTTAATCCAATTGATTTATACTATTGCTTCTTCATTTTGATTGTATAAGCCCTATAAGGGCCTACAACAAATGTTAAATAACAAAGAAAATTATCACTACAAATTTTGTACTTGGAACCGGGAACCGGAAGCCAGAACCGGAACCGGAACCGGTACCCTAGAACCGGAACCGGAACCGGTTTCGAAAATTGGAACCGGCCCCAGCTCTAGTTACGACGTATATTTAGTTCACTGGAGGCCTTGCAGATTTTGTACACACATTTTTGTGTCAGACTTTAGCTCATTGAGTAGACCCAAGATGGATAAAATTCAGAATAATTTGATTATCTGTAGTTTTCCATGATGAGATTTTCCATCCAAAATGAATTTGAGCTTCGGCTATTCTGTTTTCATTTTACATTGTTTCTTTTCTTGAGTTACGCTTCGTTTTCTATCTTCCCGGTAGACCTACCAGCTTACCTGTACTGGTTCATGTGGGTGGGGGTGTTTGAGTCAGCAATGATAATGGGTTATTCTATCTTGTGGGCAATTTTCTTGCTTAGCATTAACCTATACAAGGAAGATATTCATTTGGCAAATTGTGTGGGTTAATGCAAGTCTCATCTATTTTTTGGTTGGCTCGCATGTCATTACATTTAGATGATTGGACTGAAATGCTTGATAAGTTTTTTACTGATTTACAGAACCAGATGTCACTGTAATTATGTTGAGTGGGTAATAGAGTGGTATATTCCGAAGGGGAAATTTCGCAAAGATTTGCAGCATAGCATCCCCGAAAAATGAAGCTAAAGCGTGATCGAAGGCAGAGAAAATTTTCTCTCCGACCAAGGTTAATGAAGAAGGACCAAATACAGGAGCCTGTCGATAGCGAAATTCGCGAAGACTTGAGTGTGTGGAGGTATTTGTCGAAACGACTGGACATGCACGGGCTGCAGAGTGTAGAGTTGGCCTCGTGCCAGCGATCTCAAAGTCGGTGGATCGCTCTGATTTTTGTCCTACTCTTGATCTTGGTGTGCCAGTTAACCATGGTTCTGGTAGACTACTTTCAGAGTCCGGTTATGACCAGTTACACATTTTCTACCGGAGACAGTATGACCTTTCCCACCATCTATTTGTGTCCAACCTACTTCATTAAAAAGTCGCAGTTAAACGAAAGCTCAACGCCACTGGTGGACTATATGCTGAGAAAGTACTTCAACAATGATGAGAGAAGAGGTCTGCTGCCTCAGGTTCAAACTACCTATCAAAATATCTACGACAAAGTTCGTGCTGTAAACGCAGAACCTAGGCAAGACTTCGAACCGAGCACAAGAGTTTATGAGGAACTTAATGAAACTATTGGCCTTTCACCCCAGAAATTTTTCCTAGACATAGGCTATACGGTTGCCGATTTTATTGTCGAAGCTGCACACCAGGGTGCACCACTGAGTCCGGAAAAAATCGCAGAGGTTTTCGATTCTGACTATGGGAAATGTTTTCTGCTCTCAAATCTGGACCGACAGTGGAAAGTGGGTATCGGTTTGGCCCTGGTGCTTAACATTCACATTGAAGACTACGGAGATACGTCTGTTCAGGACGGGGTAATTCTTAAGATCACGGAACCATTCAATCCGCTGTCACAGAGCGTGACCTTTCTACCGCCCGGATTTCGTACCAACATCCAACTGAAGCGAAAGCAGGTTGTTTTAATCAAGTCCCGATCGTGCCAAGATCCCGAAAAACGGCTGGTTGTCCTCAACCTAAACTACTCCCAGGAAAGCTGCGATTCGGATTGCAGTATTCGAGATTCGCTGGAACAGGACGACTGTCTGATGCCGATAGATCTGAAATTCGTAAACCCGGAATTTCACGGAAGCCGGATCTGCACATCGGATCAGGTCCGAAAGGCCGCGGCCCGCATGTATCCGGAGCGACTGCGAACATCGGAAAAGTCGTCCTACGTTGACTGCATTCGAGAGTGTGTTCAACCCTGCGAGTACTATGAGCATGAAGTTGACACCAGCTATCTGGGTTTTACTCCTTACTCTTACAGCGCACGAAAGCGGCTAAAACCAGGCGCAAAGGATGATTCCACACTGCTGATGGTTAACATAGCCTATTCGACATTTAATACTGTCATTATATCCCAGGCAAATGCCTACACCTTCTCTATGGTCATATCAAATGTTGGTAGGTCTGGTTTCCTGTTACGAAATTTTGAATCCACTCGACAACCTACTTGACCACTAATAAAGTTTTTTTACAGCCACCTCACCCTAGTCGGTGCTCCGGTTAGGGGTAGTGTCAGCTTAGAACGTATGCATTGTTTGAGGGAAGGGGATGCTGACACTGAATAATTGCCATAGCAATTACCCGAGGTGTTCTACGAGGCTATCAGTCAGTACGTCCACTACGTACACCGGTAGCTCCATTCCATCAGACAAACGGCTACACCTTGACAATCTCTGTAAATTGTCCAGGAGCTATTTTTCGAAATAGGGTGCTAGAGCTTATTTTTTGTTCAAGCTCTAAACTTGACATGATCCTCCACTTGTAGCGCAGTAAGAAACCACTGCGCTACAGGAGTTCTAATAAAGTTTTGATCAAAATAGATTGCAAATTTGAATTGTTTTGATGAAAGCTAAATAACTGAAAACTTGATTTCTTTTGAACAGTATTGCTAAAGAAGACGTTGTGACACGAGTTCGGCCATTGCCATTCGGTTTTATCCTGTACAGTCAACATCTGTATGTTAAAACAGGAAAGTAGATGTCAATTTCTTATTATTTTCAGGAGGGCAGTTGGGTCTATGGATTGGTGCCAGCATGCTTACACTGGTGCAGCTGATAATATGTCTTGTGTCTGCGGTGGTGAGAAAGTGCAGTAACAACTGAAATTACAAAAAACTTGTAACTTTGATGTAATAGGTTCGGGTGCTCGCCCAAAGAAAATTTTATCCGGATGACAGAAAATGACAGAAACTTTGCGAGAGACCTGGTTGTGACATAAGCCCTAATACATTAACACGAGCGCTCGCAAAATTAATTTTGACGATACTGTTAATTTTCGAAGTAATTCCAGCAAAAGTAGGTTGTATTTTCACATAAAAATCTGAAAATAACCACAACTTTTCAGAAAACCCTTAATATAAAATCCAACTTTTCATTTTTTGCTTCCCTATCCCTTAATCAAATTCTCCTTACCATTGTCCCTGACATCTATAGGACTTGTACTTTCCTGGGGTTAGGAAGGCCTTTACCCTACCAACCAACTGCATACTGAACTTTAGACTTTTGCGGACATTGATATTTTGCATTTTGGCTGTTAAGCAGCTGTTACTGTAAGTGTGTTGGGTACAGACATTAATTTTTGACAATATCAATGCTGTTACAAGAAAATGTCAGGTGGATTTTAGGGTTTACTAGATTTGTGTAGGTACATATAATGCTACACTTTCAAAAATTACCCACTTAGAACTACATAGACCATTCCAGATCAGAAAGTTGCTTGAAAACTCACTATGACAATGAAAATTTTAAGAAGTGTTTTGCTTTGGACTCAACCACCACCAAGGCACTACATGAGGCCTATATGGTGTTGCTCTCCGCAGTCCTGTGAAAGTGGACAAGAAGCGGAGAAGCGAAGACCACGGATAGAAAATGTGATCCCCAAGCCAAGTCGGTGTACGGTTATTGGCCAATGGCCGCAGTCACACCCAAGGCAAACAACATTGACTGTCAGCAACACAGTTTGCCCCCCCCCCCGCTTACCTCAAGTGACTAAGATGGCTGAAGCCTCGCTTGGCCTACTCGGAAAACCTGGGGACAAAAAAAATTGGCTGCAGAAGCAAGGTTCGAAGGGGTAGAGTCGAGTCTTAAGATAGGAAAGAAGGAAAGTCCACTTGTTTGATCTAAATTTTAGTTTTGGTGTTTGGTGTTTGAAACCATTTTTAAACTCATATAAATTAAGTATACAGATGAAGTATACAAAATAAATTTAAATGAAATCTACTTCTACTTCCCTTTAGATTTAGTGTGGTCCCAAATGATTCAAGATCCAACGCCGCTATGAGGCTACTACAGACCAAGAGTGACTCTGAAGCTTAAATGCTGCCAGTCAGGAATTAAGAAAATGCAAAATGTGTGGATGAAATCAGCACTCACGATAAAACACAATCTCTACATACCTCGGACACCTTTACATACTAACGAAACAACTTCCTTTAAAATCATCCGTTGTCTGACTTCAAGCAAAACGTAACTCTATGGCAAACTAAACTGTTAATTTGTAAAAGAACCGTATCTTTTATGCGTCCTAACTCAGACGAATTAGCGAATGCAATTAAAATTTGTCAAATACGAGAGCAGCTACACGCTTTCGTATATCAAATTATCTAAATTTAAATTTACAGTTATTTAGATCTTTAAGTCATCATGTATTTAATTTAATGCAACAAAATTTATTCAAAATTCGAAATAACTTACCGTATTCTCGCGCTTAAGAGAACATGTTCTCTTAAGTGGGTGTTCCCTTAAGCGCGAGAATACGGTAGCTTAAACACCACCGCTCGCTGTAGTTGTGGGATCGGATCTCTCTTAAGAATTTGTTTTCCGTTTCTTGGAACTCATACAATTTTCAGAAAACCAGGCATTTCAAAACAGTAGCCGACGGGAGGGCTGCGTTTGACCTCGAATTAGGGCAAGGGGAATCAATACATTTCTTCGAGACAATATTCGGAAATAAATTCATGAAAATTCTGTGCTAGGTTTTGAGGTGTTCCGGTGCACTCTGCAATTATAATTTATCTGATTATTGTGCTGCTTCCTGAAAACATATTTAAGGTAGCATATGAAGCCAGGTTAAGGAGGGGGTTAACTTTTTGCCGATTTTATTCATTTTTACATATTTTGTAGTCCCCATGAGTTCACGAAATAAGACATGAGAGTTTTGCTTAATACAGCTTCTATCATAACTAGCGCTCCTCAAAGGTGTCCCCGACTTGTGTTAAACATAAGGACATGAACAAAGTTATGATAAACAGTTTCTTGCAGAAATTTTTTACTGTATTAAAAATTACAACTTCGCAAATCTGCACAATTGTAGAGTGCAGCTATCTGCTTTGTTGAAATTTTGTTGGCAACGGATTTTTGACGAAGTTTTATAGTCAGAAACTTGGGAAATCCGGCGGTTTTGAGTATTGGACCATCAATATATCAATTAATTAATTAATCAATTACCAAATACCAATCACTAACAGAGTATAACGAGCGTAGGGCAATAAAGAGTATAAATTATGGTACAGCATCAGTATTCAGGTCAAAGTAATAGATTTGGTTATTCGTTGACGGATGTAATCTCAAAGGCTGACGGAGATTTGGTTCGCTGGGTGCTGGCAGTGGCAGCCTCGATGGCGATGTTGCACGCAGCGTCAGCGCCCAGGTCGCTGTCAGCCTCTGACGCGGCAGTGCTGGTTCCCGGTTGCTCCTGCTCCTGCTCCGAGTCAGCAAAAAACTTGGTGCTGTTCCAAGCAGAAGGAGTGGGTGTGGACGCAGCCACCGTGCTGTACTCGTGCTGTATGGAGCACCGGGCGCTCATGCGACTGTGGACGCGGACCACGTGCTCCACAAACTTCCGATCCAGCATTGCCTTCTGTTTGACCATCCGGGCGGATCGCTTGGCGTTGATCAGGGAATAGCTGCGCGTCGGCTGTGCTGTGGTCGGCATGGTGCTCTGTTTTCGACCGTAGCCCTTTGCGATGGTAGACACACCGGCGTCGGGCGCAGTATCGTCTGTGGGCGCCGGTTCACTGCGGAAGTAGCAAATGCAGACTCGCGAGGTCAGCACGAGGACCAACCAGTAGGTGAATGCCACCAGAGCTACGAGGAGGAGGAACCAACGAAGGGGAAAGACGTAGCGGTCCAGGGTTTCTAGGGCAGAGTAGTTGGACGTGGTATTGAAGAGAGAGTTGGAGGTAACGCCAACGTCAGAGGCCATTACGGTGCAACAGGGGAGAGGAAAGTCTAAGACTTAGGATTATGCTTAGATTAAATGGATAAGTGATTTTTGGCTCCCGGCATGATTGTCACTTAGGCTGGCCATTTTCGTTACAGTTTACATTTTGCGTCCACCGCCACTAGCAGTTAGAGTACTCTAAGTCATGTTAGGGGTTGCAGGGTCTGCTGATGAGTGCGAGACTTAACAAGTTTAAGCGAGCAAGATGAGCATGGCACATTGATTGACTCTATTGCTCATTCCGTCTTTTGAAATTTTTTGTATATGTAGTCCTTATAAAAGAGATTTTGACGTTTGGCGATAAGCATTGAATGCTAGTTAGATATGATGACGGCAGATGCATTCAGCCATTATAAATACACATTGTAATATACATAAATAAAATTATGAAAAAAATTGGCATATAGAATGCTGAAAGCATACAGCAAAATAACGAAAACAATTCTGTGACATTAAAACACAATGAAAAAAGAAACAAAATAGTCAACAACAAAAAGAAATCTTTCAACCTTTCAGCCGTTTGATTATCCGTTGAGCGTCGAAGCGAATCTCGGCGAGATTTGATGCGAATTGTGAAGTGCCAAGTGCTTCTATTATGGTTGACAGCGGGCTTGTTATCGAACCGCCATTATGCATCTACTTCCGTTATTTGAATTGGGACGATTCCGTAGCTTATGTTCAGTTTTGCTTTGAAAATTTACAAAAATTGGTCTGATTTGCGGGGGGTGGTGGTACCTAGTTTTTGCTCTAATAATATAGAAGACGCCTAGTGGCACACTCTTATATTATGTAAATGTAGTGTACTCTTGATATAAGTAATAACAGTATTTCTAAAATGCTGGACTTACCCGTATTTCTGTAAACAGGGTACTCACTAGTGAAATTGATACTGTCTTCAAACTATCTGTGTTCACCGAAGTGCGGCAGAAGTTGGAACAAATAAACTTCCATGTCTGGGATCTTGTCTCGCTTACCCCACACCACTCAAAATTTTGAAAACTCGACCAAATGAGCTAAAATTTAGTAGCACTATGTTTTCGACCACGCTGTCGCAAGTTTTTGAATTCGCGAATTAGAGTTTTTCGATTCGCAAGGTTGACCAAGGGAAGCCGAAAAGTTTTTGTCTTCGATTTTGCTGAAAAGCTGTATCCAGTGGTTTTCTAGGTCGCTGAACACGAATCTGAAGTCCGTGTTTCGATTCAGCTTTTCGTTAAGCTAAGGTTGCAAGCTTAAGATGAAAGCTTATATTGAACCAACGAAAAACTGAATCGAAAACGGACTTCAGAATGAGATTCGTGTTCAGCGACCCAGAAAACCCCTAAGAAAACCCTCAGAAAACTTTTCAGCAAAATCGAAGACAAAAACTTTTCGGTTTCCTTTGTCCCCCATTGCGAATCGAAAAATTTTGCGCTATTTGAGCTCCACGTGGTCGCAAACATTCTCATACCAAATCTGAGCTCTTTGTTCAAGTTTTAAAAATTTTGAGTGGTTTTGGGCGGTGTAAACGAGACAAGATCCGAAATCTGGTAATCTGGTAGTATTTAGCTACAACGTTCTTACTGCCAACTTTGCTCTAATTACTCAGTTGTGAAATTTGTGAAGTCTGAAAAAAAGATTGAACTTCATACTAATTAATTCTTACTAATCTATTGACTTCAGCAAGCTTTATGCAAGTATTTGCCATGCTGATGTTTCATTGGAATTTGGGCTGGCTGAAAGTTTGCTTGTTATAGTCACCAGACATGTGCAGGAGGGGAAGGTTGGGGGGGGAGACCCCTCTAGGACGGGTGAGCTTCTGATCTGGGGAGGGTGAAATCCCCCCCCCCAACCCACCAAGCACATGTATGGTAGTCACGCGTTTGGAGTAGTCAGCTGTCCAGCACAAAACCATTGTTTAAAACGTTTGTTCACATATTTGTCTGTCAAGGTGTCTGTAAATCTAGAAAGTAAATTTTTGTAGAAACCAAAAATTTGGTTTTGTTGCTAAGCTACGATAATATTCGGAAGTTCATGTGCAAGTTGTAGCACTGGCAGGAGTGCTCTCGCCCAGATCAAGGATTATTATGATTACCCGAATTTCCGAAATTTAGTCTCATTGCACAGGTGGTGAGTTTCCTGAAGCATTATGAATCAGAGCTCCAGAACCAAACACAGAAATGTCCTTTATATCATGGCACAAAAAGAACATTTGTCGATTTCGTTTTGCTTCTATATTCAGTTTCGGCTTTATTGGCTGTGCAGTGTGCACATACTGTCATAATTGGGGCTGATGTGTGGGTTGGAACCCGCTGGAGCCGTGAAACTCATCTAAAACCGTGCTCAAAAGTGACTTGACTACAGTAACCCTCAGACAGCAAGCCTATTTATTACAGACTATGTAGAACATGTACAGATTCGATTTAAGTCACAACCAACAGAGGGTCAAGAAATGGTATTGTCAGCGTATCAGTTGCTTCAGCAGTTATCACAGGGGACCGGTTGAAGTCTTCGAAATCGGATAAAGTCATCCACATTGCTTCGGAGGGGTCGAGCCATTTCCCCACCCGACTTTCGGAATCGCATGAAATCGTCCACACTGGCCCGGGTGTCCCGCGGTGTCAGAGGATCCTTTCGGAATCGCATGTAGTGATCCACGTCCCCGCCGCGTCTGAATCGCATGAAAGAGTCTATGGAGTCGCGTCTCGACGGAATTTCAAACATCTCTTCAGAGGCCGGCGATCCCCAGTTTTTGGGATAGGATGGTTCAACCAAATCATGCATATCTGAAGTCAAGCGAACAAAATGGGAAAAGCGTTGGCATAAACAAATGATGGGTGTGGGCAATAAAGTAATATTTTTACCTTATATTATATATATATATACAGGCGCGTAGCTAGGGGGGGAATGGGTGGATTCCCCCTCGAAATTGTGTTGCCCCCAGGAATTTGTTTCCTGCCAAGTGTAAAACGCCCATTTTTCAAAAGCTTTTCGCGCCTTCGACGCGAAATAAGTGTATTGTACGGTTAGAATACATGTTTGCGCTTAAAAATTAGTGCAAATTACCCCATTTGGTGTACTTTGACCACCTTTTGCATCATTTGGGTGCATGAACACGTACTGCGCCTTAAATATTATTGTAATTTCAACGAATGCTCTGTAAAAATTCCACGAAGGTCACGAAACAGAAAAATTTCCCAGCTTCTTGGGGGCTCCGCCCCCCCCAGAGACCCCCCGAAAACATTTTGCATTCCCCCCAAAATTTTTTCTGGCTACGCTAGTGTATACATATATATGTATATATACCGGTACCGGGGACTGAGTTTACATTTATATTTAGATCCTAGGTTCTTCTGGTGATTTATGCCATATTTGTTGCAATATGTAGGTGTGAAATTTTGTTCGTCTAAGTCGATTTGGGCGATTTTAGCAAAGCTTTTCAAAGAAAAATTTACAGCAAAACCGTTTGGTGATTCTTCCGTATACCCACACTTAGCATTAAACTTATAAATGCTCTCAATGCATCTACTTCCGCAGACTGAAGTTCAGGGAGAAATTCAGGTAAGTCTTTCGGCAAATTGAAGAGATATCAGCTTCCGTAGACTCACACTCAATCATTGCTAATTGTTCAACTTTATTTAATTTTGACTTTTGAAATTACTTAGAACAAAAGCTATATGCGTAAAACATGGTCGGCTATATCCGTGCAATGGCAAGTCGGGTTGAAAATACAATTCAAAAATTAGAACAAATATTGTAAAAATCAGTATTGATTGTTGGAAAATTACTAATGATTGTTGCAAAATTAGTATGTGAATAATAAGCGGGGTGTTTAAGGAAAATGGCCGCTCCCAAAATAATTTAGGCAGGGAGCTGCAGTCATGGGTTTTCCAATGATGCAAATATTATGTTCTGATGTTGGCTAAGTCGTCGACAATAATCTGTTGAAGTTGTCCATTTTGGCGGACTTCCTTGCTATGATCCCTATATTAATGTCTAGAGATGTGATTTCAGCCAGCAGGCGTCAGCTTGTGGTCAGCCTTCAAACGAATACTGTTTAGTCACTCCTTGAGTTTAAGTTAATTTTAGAAGAGTAGATGTCTCAGTAATTTCTGTATTCAGCAAATGCTGTATATTTTAATGAAGTATCCTTACACGTAAATATTTATTGCTGAAACCCATGTAGTACGCACTGTTTTTCCTTTCAATTTCTGTATTTTATGTTAAAAGCCCTTATCGATTGTGTGTTTCTAGGTCAAGAGAATAGTGTAGTCTCACCCAGGCACAAGTCTCACTCAGGCACAAAACGGTCTCACTGAGGCACAATTTCAAAAACCTAAAGTGTAGATTCTGACTATAATTTAGTAGTAAACAAACTAAGTACATATTATATGTAGTACTAGGGTAGAAAGTATATAATTAGTAAGTGAGAATCAATAGTTCGAAAAATAAGAAATCAAGTTTCTGTGTCAAGGGACCCAACCGCCATCCTATTCCTGTACGCAAATATAGAACAATAGGCTTATTTTCGTAAGGCCTATGGTCTATTTCCTATTTTTGTTTGACGCATTTTGTCATATAACGTATATTTCTAATTTTCGCCTAAGCTAACAATAGGAAATAGGAAATAGGCTGACGGCGCTAAAAAGATAAAAGTGTCAAGGGAGCCAACCGCCATCCTATTCTTGCACGGTTTTTCACAGAATAGGCCAGTTTTCTAACGTCCTATAGTCTATTTCTTATTTTCCGTTTACCCAAACTGTGCTAAATTGAATTAGTCACGCTTACACTATGAACCTAGAATAGGAAATAGGAAATAGACTTACGCCTGTCTATTTACTTCAAAGAATACCGCCAGCCAATCACGATGCAGGCAACAGATCGTAGGCTTGGCTGTGCCCTAGCTATGCAATTCCAAATTGCAAACTCAAATGTTACTAATATGCAAAACTAATATTTTGTTTATGAAGAAAGACACTGTCTGGCGAAAATTAGGTAATTAAATTATCAAATAATGGTAATTAATTATCAGATTAAAATTATTTTAATCTTTGAAAAATTAACTGAAAAGTTTTAAAGGCCTAAATTAAAATTCTAATTCCAGGGTATCGCAGTTTAACATTTTAGCGTTATTTTAACGCATAATTTGTCCAGATTCATCAACGTTTGTCGGGAAATTTTTTGGCACGCGAAAAAATGACAACTTTTTAAATTTCCTATATTTAACACAGAAATCTCAACTTTGAGGTGAAATTACTCGACAACCGTAACGGTTACGACTTTAATTTTAAAAAATCGTTAAAATATACCATTTGGATATTACACGTGAAAATCAGCGAAATCAAGGAAAGTCGTAAAATGACTCCAAAAATGGACCGCCCCCTTAACCAACTTAGATCAAACTTTGGGTTCATTCTAACACATATCTGACTGATTGGCAATAAAATTTTGTCTTAGTTTTGACATTTGAAGGACACTGGACCGCCTGATAAGAGGCCGTTCGGGGCCATCGGATCTGAAAATGCTGACTCGGATTCATCTCTGGCCAACATATCAAATCAGAGAAGTTAAGGCTAAAGACATTTCCAGCTCGAGAAAACTCATGCGAAGCTGTAAAATTTAGTCCGCCGAACGTTGACCGAATTTCATGGATTATACAGAGACAAATCCAGAAGGTTGTCCCTAGAGTTTCATGTCCTAGTCCTACACATCCACAATACACAAAAAATTTGTCAGATTCAGCAGCTTTAAGAAATCGATGTTAAAGAGCATTTTAGCAGTTTATATGAACGAAAGAAACAGAAGAATCTCTGAATGTTTACAAATGTTGAACAAATACTACATATGTGCATTAATTGGATGAAATCTGGGATCATTTGGATGACTAATTCAGGTTGAGAAGACAGGCAAATGGAGATTTTTATCCCCCCCGTGTCTACTTCTATCCCACCACCACGTTATATCATTCTAATTCTTTTATTTTAAAAATTAAATCATAAATCCGACAATTTTGTTCGGCTATGGGCAACTGTATACAGGACGTCAGGAAACAAAAAGATAATTTTGAGAGATTCTGCTGGAACTTCGGTTGGAGAAATCGATACTTAAACATCGAAACGGAGATTTTTCTCCCCCATGTCTAATTCAATCCCACCATCCTGTTAAATTATTTTAATAATTCTTTTATTCTAAAATTTAATAATGAAACCGACAAAACTTAGTTGTTTATAGGCAATGTCGAAGGATCCAATTAATTTAATTACCTAATTTTCGCCAGACAGTGTCTTTCTTCATAAACAAAATATTAGTTTTGCATATTAATAACATTTGAGTTTTCAATTTGGAATTGCATAGCTAGGGCACAGCCAAGCCTACGATCTGCTGCCTGCATCGTGATTGGCTGGCGGTATTCTTTGAAGTAAATAGACAGGCGTAAGTCTATTTCCTATTTCCTATTCTAAGTTCATAGTGTAAGCGTAACTAATTCAATTTAGCACAGTTTGGGTAAACGGAAATTAGGAAATAGAATTTAGGACGTTAGAAAACTGGCCTATTCTGTGAAAAACCGTGCAAGAATAGGATGGCGGTTGGCTCCCTTGACATAAAAGAATGCCGCCAGACCAATCGCCTCACTGCTCGTATGCTGATTGGTTTTGGTTTCTAAGCTGTTAATAGACGTTTGATTAAAATTGAAATCGCAATGCACAAACAACTGTGTACATAAGTAATACTGTACTGAGCAATACAATTATCTGATTAATTAATTAGCTAACAAATATTATTTTTATTGTGCTTTATATGCTTTATATTTTCTACCTTTGGCAACGTTTAAATTTTCTGAAAACTACCTGTGGAAGCCACAGTAGATTTGCTAGAGATTTTATACAGCTTTCACCACTTCTCATAATTTTTCGAAACGTTTTTACGCTTTTAAGATTTCCTTGGATATGTGAGGCGCTGTTTGTTCATTTTCCCCATACTTTCAGGTTCTACCATAAAAGCATCACGAATAATTAGATGCACAGATTATTGAAAGTCAATTGTCGAAATAGTTTGCATCTTATGATAAAAGTAAAGAAAGGTCGCTGCTGGGTATGGTGACAAGATGTCCAAAAATGTTCCACGGTAACAAATCAAAAAATTATTTTAAAAAATTGCGAAAACCTAGTAGCTTAATATGTTTAATCCAATTACTTTATAGTATTACTTCATCATTTTGATTGGGTAGGTTCTATAGCAGACCTAGCAGACCAAATGTTAAATGGCATTAAAATTATTACTGCAAATTTTGTATTTGGAAACGGGAACCGGAAGCTAGAAAGGGAACCGAAACCGGTTTTGAAAATTGGAAAATTTAATTGGATTAAACATATTAAGCTACTAGATTTTCGCAATTTTTTAAAATAGTTTTTTGATTTGTTACCGTGGAACATTTTTGGACATCTTGTCACCATACCCAGCAGCGACCTTTCATTACTTTTGTCATAAGATGCAAACTGTTTCGACAATTGACTTTCAATAATCTGTGCATCTAATTATTCAGGATGCTTTTAAGGTAGAACCTGAAAGTATAGGGAAAATGAACAAACAGCGCCTCACACATCCAAGGAAATCTTACAAAAGCGTAAAAACGTTTCGAAAAATTATGAGAAGTGGTGAAAGCTGTATAAAATCTCTAGCAAATCTACTGTGGCTTCCACAGGTAGTTTTCAGAAAATTTAAACGTTGCCAAAGGTAGAAAATATTAAAATTACAAATCCGGCCGGTTACAAATCCTCCTGTTCCGGTTTTGGTCCAATTCCGTTTACATTTTAAAATGTTTCAAATTTCCGCTCAAAATTGATTATACTTCACTGTCTAAAAACAAATTTTGAGGAAGTGTCCACATAAAACTTTTTTCATGTGGCAGTTAAAGTTCATGTCGTTAAAGAAAGACTTGTATATCAACGTAGCAATATAGAAATTATATACTTATTAATATCAAGAGTACATAATAGAATAAGAGTATGAAACTCTTACGCTACTATGTGTTAAACATGCTTGACATGCTCGGGTCGTTAACTCGGGACCCCCTCCGAGAGTTTCGGGGGGGTCCCACTTAGCACTAATTACGTGCTTTCATATAAACGCGTGTCTGCTCGCTGATTCGCTAATTAGCTTAGGCTTACAGTAGGCATTTTATTAGTAATTTTTAATTAATTAATTATAACTTTAATGTAGGTAATATAATTAAAAAACTAATTCGACAACGTTGTAGCATTTTTTCTGCTCTTTCTAATGATATAAAAATTGTTTCACACTACATTCCTACGAATTTTTGTTTTGTGCAACAATTTTTATATCATTAGAAAGAGCAGAAAAAATGCTACAAAGTTGTCGAATTAGTTTTTTAATTATGTTAACCTAATTAAAGTTATAATTAATTAATTAAAAATTACTAATAGAATGCCTACTGTAAGCCTAATAGAGGCCTGCACGGGCCGAATTTTTGCGGCCCGGCCCGGCCCGGCCCGTGAAAAATCTTTCTCGGCCCGCCCGGCCCGGCCCGTCAACTGCTTCGGCCCGGCCCGGCCCGGCCCGTCAGATGCTTCGGCCCGGCCCGGCCCGGCCCGTCAAAATTTTCGGCCCGCCCGGGTTACGAAATTTTTTCATTAGTGCCAAAATGCAAAATTACGTAAATACTTTTCTTAGCTTGGTTTATTAAAACCAGCATCTCTGGTATTCAGTGCTTTTTCTAGGAAAAGTGTGTTTTCTAAAAACTGATTTTTCGAGTTTTAATGGTTTTTAAACGCAGTTTTAAGGGCAAAATAATTTTTATAATAATAATAATAATAATAATTATGTTGACACTTTGTGACTGGAACGTTAGAAAAACAAAAAACTGAAAATTCCCTAAAAGGTTACAGTGGCAACATTTAAATATTGTACTTTTATTAAACCAGATGAAATTTTGTGAAGTGCGCATTTTTATAAGATTTAGTTGATAATTAAACTAATTAGAAGTAGAGGACTTTAGAAAGATGCAATTGCGCAGAAGGAGTAAACGTTCATTTCTAAAGAATTAGTAAATCTTTGCTCCACAAACTCAAAACTTTGATTTTTTTAAACTGCGTTTTTCTAAGTAAATGCATCGTTTTCTTAAAAAAGACAGCGAATACATCAAAACCAAAATAAAATACTTACACTGTTACTATTACCATATATATTGCCCTATTCCAAAGTTTCATATTCTAATGTTGTAAACGCTAAAATTACTTAGGCGAATTGAGAATTTGGCATTACTGATGTGACGATAAATACACGTATTATTCATGAAAATAAAATGCTAACGTTACTGCGGGAAATCAGTATTAGTTTGAACGAAACATATTACGGAAACACAAAACATTTTAAGCTAAAATACGAATTACTATTTTATAGCTAAATCTTTCAAAAACTGATGGCGGGCCGCACTGTCGGCCCGCGGCCCGGCCCGGCCCGTGAGTTTCGGCCCGCGGCCCGGCCCGGCCCGTGAACTTTGGTCGTCGGCCCCCCCGGCCCGGCCGGCGGGCCGGGCCGGGCCCTGCCGGGCCGCGGGCCGTAATGCAGGCCTCTAAAGCCTAAGCTAATTAACGAATCAGCGAGAAGACACGCGTTTATATAAAAGCACGTAATTAGTGCTAAGTGGGACCCCCCCCGAAACTCTCGGAGGGGGTCCCGAGTTAACGACACGAGCATGTCAAGCATGTTTAACACATAGTAGCGTAAGAGTTTCATACTCTTATTCTATTATGTACTCTTGTTAATATGCTTTTGAATTTGGGAAAGTTAAATAAAGCACAATAAAAATAATATTTGTTAGCTAATTAATTAATCAGATAATTGTATTGCTCATTACAGTATTACATACACAGTTGTTTGTACATTGCGATTTCAGTTTTATTCAAACGTCTGTTAACAGCTTAGAAACCAAAACCAGTCAGTATACGAACAGTGAGGCGATTGGTCAGCGGCATTCTTTTATCTTTTTAGCGCCGTTAGCCTATTTCCTATTTCCTATTGTTAGCTTAGGCGAAAATTGGAAATATACGTTATATGACAAAATGCGTCAAACAAAAATAGGAAATAGACCATAGGCCTTACGAAAATAAGCCTATTGTTCTATATTTGCATGCATGAATAGGATGGCGGTTGGGTCCCTTGACATTTCTGAAAGAATTTGTTTGTAGGTTTTAGAAGTTTTTAGGTTCTGCGTTCTACACATAAAAGCTAATACGAAAGCGTCAGAGCTATGGTTATTACACTTACATTTTAAAGCCGTTATTTTCAATTTCTGAGAAAACCGAAATTGGAGAATCGGCCAGCCGGAAAATTTTTCAAACCACCGTAATTCAATTTTGTGTTCCAATCCATTTAAATTTCGGATTTTGATACATCCATTTTGAAACAGAAAACCCCAATTGTTTTGTGTAAGTCTTTGAAATCTTGCAGAAACCACACATAGTTCCGAAAATGATAGCGAGACTACTTTGCACCTGGGCGACAAAATCAGGAGAATGTAAAATTTAAAATCAAATGCCGCAAAAGAACATAATATGCACAAAAGGGTAGTGGGACACTTATCCACACATTAATTGCTCTTTTGTAAATGCGAAAGGGAACGCCCTTTGCATTCAATTAGAAACGACAAGGAAAGGGAGGGGCAGGCCAAGCTATGTATTAAACGTGAGACAACTTCTATAAACTACAGGAATAAAGTGTTGGCTAATATAGTTTGTATTGTTTTTCGAAACTTCTATAGCAATGTTACGTTAAACTGTAAAAGTATACTTTAGCCTGTGACATACAGGTGGCGTGATCTGACGGTAATTGTTGGTGATAATTACTGGCGAAAAGGCATTGTAACTCTTTTGGATAACCGGAATAACCATACGGTGCTTACAAATTATTTTTAATGAGGCAATATGAGCGTCTTTGACAATTTTCTGCGCAAGTCAGTATTGCTACGCTCCAGTAACCCTATTTTGCAAAAGCACTAATAAAACAATTTTGCAGTATCTTTTATTTCATTTTTGAAATAATCTGCCGGAAGGCATAATTTATTTTTCGAACTGTTTCAAAAAGTACTATGAAAGAGCGAGCATTTACAGAGAGCGATTTGACTCAATCTTCCTATGATCAACACCAGACACATGCAGATGTTCTATGCTTGCAACGGTCCATCCGGGGAGTAACTCAACTCTACTGAAACTGAACTCTCCCTCCGGGAATAACTGTTATATGCCTTTCCGTTCTATACCTAAATGTAAAATATGGGAGGAGCCGGGAATTAAACCGCAGAGCTCACACACCAAATTTCACGTGGAACTGCGCGCAAAGAACGCTGACCGACGACTGCGGGTAGACATCTTTAGTCCAGGCGGCTCTTCCCACCGACTTGCCTCGCCAAAAGGGGGACAGACAATTTTTGGGGGACGCCAACGGGGCGCCAGACAGAAACGGGGAGACACACACGAACACACAAAAATTAAGCTCAGTAATGGATGGGCTCCGGGCTATTCCCAGAGCTCTACCTAGCTATTAGAAGAGAGCAGTTCTAGTTAAAATTAACAAGTAAGCTTAGGTTAAATTAACGAAGACAACTGAACAATTTAATGGGGGACAAATAAAGGATGTAATACAATAAAATGCTACCCAGAGGGGGAACAAGCAAACAGAGGGCTACCCGCACGACAATTCAAAGGGGGTGATAAATAAATGGGGGAGGGAACCAGCAATCAATAAGGGGAAGGAGGGGAGCCAACAAAACTGGGAGAGGGAAATTAGCTAGTAAAAATAGACCCGGGAGGACGGGGGCAACCCCGCAAACTAGGAAAGGGAAGGAGAGGGAAGAGTTAAGGGTTAATAGAAAATGAAGTGAAAAGGGATTAGGGATAAAGAAGGGGGTTAACAAAAGAGAATTTAGGTTAATTTTTAAATAAAAGAAAAAAGACACGAACTTACTCTTAGGTGTAGAAATTGAGAGAGACAGGGGCCCCAACGTTGATAACCCGACCGTGCAGTAGCTCGAAAAACTCCCAACTGACGAGAAGGTGACGTAAGCGTTCAAGGAGAATTTTGTTATGCGTTGGGAACGGGAGGGTCTATCTTTGCTAAGCCACAATAATTGCAATGTTAAGCTTACGCTCAGAAATAGAAGAATTAAAGGTTTTTACATAATTTTTGGAATATGAGCATAAAGTTAGCACTGCACATTATTAAAAGGAGGGTTTACATACAAATCAATACAAAATCATCGGGCTTCTCAATAATTATAATAACATAATATTTAAGGGGAATTTTGGGGGTTTTTAGGGAAGTTTAGGGAAAAGCAACGAAAGTTAAAGACAGAAAGTGACTTGGAAAGGGGGTGATAGCGGGGACGCTATTACCCACATTACATAAACGCACTGACAAATACTTCACATGTGTAAATGTTGCCCCCTCTTTCAACATTACAGTTAAACCCAAGCTGCCTAAAGTCAAATACCCAAACACAACAATAGTTCATAATCGAGCAAAGAGGGCGCATAAAAATAATGTTATGGAGTTAAATAGATAACTTTGCAAAATTACTAAAATGTTTTGACTTTAAATATTGTGTTAACATTGTCTGCGTTAATGCTAGCGTTAAAAAATTGTAATCTCACAAATTATTTTATTTAATTCCTGTACGTTACATTCATGCACTCTCTGGATTCACGTTATGTTAACACACATAAGATATTTTGACTTTATATATATGTATGTATAAGCATATCATGTCCTTTGTGGCGCACAAATCTATGTGAGATCTGGTTAATGAGCTTAATGAAACTGAGCGTAGGCTTAAAAAATGGCCTAGGCTTAGGCGTATAAAAGCACGCTCTATTCTAAGCCTCACACGCTCTATTCTAAGCCTAAAAGCTGATTGCGCCACACAGATTGCCTTTGTGGACGCAGCTCACACAGGAGATTGCACACTGTACACCCAATGTGGACGCAATTTTTGCGTCCACATAGGGTATACAGTGGGAATTGCGTCCACAAAGGGTGTGTTTTACACACACACACACACACACACACACACACACACACACACACACACACACACACACACACACACACACACACACACACACACACACACACACACACACACACACACACACACACACACACACACACACACACACACACACACACACACACACACACACACACACACACACACACACACACACACACACACACACACACACACACACACACACACACACACACACACACACACACACACACACACACACACACACACACACACACACACACACACACACACACACACACACACACACACACACACACACACACACACACACACACACACAAAAATATATATATATATATATATATGTATGTATATATATATCTGTGGTATTTACGTGTAAGGATAGGATTTACAGAAACTACAGTTCTTACCAGTAACAACCGCATTTTCAGATATGGTTTAGTAAATGCAAATATTTACGGAATACTCTAACGACAACTACAGCATCGAAACTCATGAAATAAGAAATGTGTGAAACGCACCGGTAAAGGGTAGTAGTGGAAGTCCTAGCACGGTGGAACATAAGAGTGTGCAAGCTACAATATATCCCCAAAGAAACAGCATTGTCCTGATGGTTCTGGTATAGAAGAAGTATACTGAAACAGGACTATTATGACAAATCCTGGACTGTTTTGCGGAGGTTTCAGTAATTGACACTTCTGTTGTAGCAGAACTAATACGTAACATGTAAGACTTTTGCCGTCCTTTAGAAGAGAAGAGCTGATACCGCCACCTACCAGGCGTTCTGGTTAAGAAACCAACTTGAATAGCGATTAGACGTCTGTAGTTGCATTAGTTGTGTGCAAAGGAAGGAGAAATGCCGACTGTAATGGAAGTTGAAAACTAATTACAGAGGAAAGCAGGGTTTTTCATGTAAGGATTTGCGTCAGCGCAGTCAAAATCAGCATTTATATACTATTTCACAGTGGTAATAAGAGAAAAATATCTAGTGCTAATGTCTAATTCAAATGCTTGAACCCGAAACTGCAGTGGCTGTTTGGTACTAAGTACCTAGTTTGTATCAAGTACCTATGTATATTTATGGAAACTTCAGTAGAAAGGGAATCCCTTAAAATCACCATAACTGCCGGTCCCCTAAGTGGTGATTTGAAAAATTGATCTTCGGAAGGTAAATGGTAAATAACTTTTGTATGTTCATATCACGTAACCGGAAGAATAAGCTCCAAACACTGTACAGCGAATTAAGCTAGTCCAGTCTACAGTTTTCTAGAAATTTTTCAATCCCTCGAGTTGGAGTAACTTCACAAAATTTCGGTCAAATTGATCCATAACTAATATGATCTTCGGTGACATTGGATGAAATATATTTTCCGTTCTGGTACCCTGAGTCCTTCGTACTAAACTGTTTCGTTTGGTGCATTACCATTTCTTGTTTTTAGATGTGGTGATATTGGTTGCTTTTATCCCAACATCTGGTTGACCCAAATGTAAAATACTATCTATTACGGTCTGCGATTCTACTACCCTTATAAACAACCACTGAAAGTAATTACTACTGCTGTGTAGGTACTTCGGTGTTGGTCCGATCAATTAGTCTAATTAATCAGTGTTGGTATTGTCTGTTACGATCGGTCTGGTGTTAGTATATCCGTCGAGTGGCTGCGCGACATTTATTGTGTGATCATTTATGCCCATTATTCGATGCCTAATAAATTGTATGTTTATTAATAAACACATTTGTCCGCCACCTCCGTCTAATGATTGTATAGGTTAGGAAGGTAGATTAGGGATCTAATTTAGTAGAAGTTGCACCCGTTTCAGAACCTGCAGTAGATTTGCCAACGAATTCTCGGCTTAGTAACCGGACGGTATATCTGGGATTGATACAAATTTCAGATTAATTAATCAAAATGTTGATTGCTGAACACCTAACATGTTTTAAAATTCTCGTGCCCTGCACTCGGAGTTTCACAAGTATCCGTGCCTTAAATTACTGAGTGCACGCTGGCCCGTGCTACAACCTATACTTAAACGTATGATTGCTGCATCTTGTAAATTATAGAGCATTACAAACGAAAGATGTTTGCACTGTGAGATATTGGTTAGATCTGTGATACCTGGACATACCTCAAAGTGTTTTAGATACCAGTTGTAAGCTGCTCTAAGCTTATGGGGGCGTCTTTGGAGTGCTAAATTCCGCTCCTGTTCCAGGTCTTGTAGAGGACTTTAAACTTTTCCTAAAATAGTAGTTCCTTGTGAAACACTTAAATCACAGTTTTGCTCTTACCTGGTAAAACTAAGAGCTAATAATATTTTAAGAGGACTTTTTCGAAACGCACCCGCAGAGTTGGTCAGGTTTTGCGTATTTGTCATGAGAACATTTTGGAAATCAAGCACCTACTACATTTGGCTGATAGACTTTCGCAAATTTGAACTAAACAAACCAGACATGTTTGACAATCGAAACTAAATACACAATCTACAAAGGTTAAATTTTGAATTTGGCGCTTCAGTACCAGTAGCATACAACAAAGGGGGCAGAGTTCTGGCTCACGGATTGGAAAACTTTTTCCCATTTTTTGTTTTTTTATAATTTCCTTTACTTAAATTTTAAAACTTCAATTAATTTTGTGCACAAACAATTTTATTCATGCAATTAATGCAATGTTAGATGTCGGCATCAGTTAGATTTCTGTCTTACGCCAATAACAAGTAAAAGGCTAAAATGTGGGAAAAATGACGTTATAAAAATATGCCAAGATAAACATAAAGGGAGTATGTTAATATGTGATTGCAAATCTGGGAAGGTCTGCTTTGATGCTAACGAAATAATTATGGAGAAATGATAACTACAATATACAGATAGTCTGCACACTACACGAAACGTTTCATTATCTAACAGCGTTAAACCAGCAAATGAGTCTAAACATGGTGGATGATCATTCTCATAGCAACTGTGCTTATGAACGAAATTTGCTAATCTAATTTCTAATAAACACAGCATCTAATAAGACGTACTTTATGTTTTGTCTAAACCTATAAACATAATGTGAACTGTTCATAATTTTGCTCTTTTCTAATAAATGGCTTGAGTAATAAAGAAAAATGCTGCCTGTCCTCTAAACACACATAAATTGAGCATTGAGCCGGTAGAGAATACTTGGCTAGTTTAAGGGAACTGTGTTATACAAACGTATTATGGTTCCGCTGTATCGTTCACGGTTTGACCGTTAGTCCAATATATTCCAGGCAAACGATTCCCTTTCAATCCAACAATTTTGACTCCTAGATTTCTCTTTGCTCTTTCCACTTAGATTTCAGTTTGGTTTAGGCTACAACAGAATCGGCTGTAGTTGATAGCGGCATTTGGAACGAATTTATTCCTTATTTCCCTTGGTTTCGTGGGTAAGACAGGCAACATAGGCAGAAGGCGCTTAATGGTCAATTCTGTGTCCAACATAATTAGTTGTATCAGTTGTATTGTCTCAGTCCATTATATTCATTTAACTGTTCATTTATAGGAATCTATGAAAGTTTTAGTTTAAATGTTAATATTGAATAATGCAACGTAAATCAAATTTAGATTATTCTATTTCAGATGTTAACCTTGAATTTGGAAATGGCATATTGGATAGGCATGGCGTGAAAAATCCCACCCATATTTACATCAGAAACTAAATCAAACAATATATACTACTTGCAAGGCAGCGTTTGCGGCTTCCCTATTTGCGAGAACGCACCCTTATCTGCAGCCATGTTTTCCATAGGCTTTGCGACGTTTCTACCATTCATTATTTTGATAAAGGTTGCTGTTGAATAGACAACGGCTGACAGCGACGAGGTGAACATCTGTCGGGTCTCCTGCTGCAATACTTATCGATGCTGAGCCAGTTACTAAATCAGAAATAGTCCCGGAAAACGCGAGATGGCTAGTTTTGTCTGACGTTATCTAGCATTTAACAGTATATTCACATTTTCAAATGTAGAGATTATGGAAAAATGTCGAACCATAGACTGAGGTTGTGGTCCGAGTCGTAACGGGTAGATCTTCTCAATGGTACGCGAAAACGGGTATACTAAATAATTACACATTTTCTGGCAAATTTTAGGGACATTCTTAAAAATTTGTTTTCTGACGTTTAAGAGATCGCTAAGAGTCTTTACCCTCTTTGCCCGTTTACATTAAGACCGTCCTCGAAATGTCGTAGACGCACCACAACAAAACCTCATTCAAATAATTGCGAAATAAAGGTCAAGTCTTTCCTTTGTGTAATGTGTAAAACACCGGTTTTGTGGTGATTGTATTATTACTGCTATCCTTTGGACCTGGGCATGGAACCAATAGCTGTATGCCAAGCTAATGATTCTTGGCATTTCAGCTGCGGCTAACGATGCACACAATGCAGCTTTTGAAAGCAATTACTGACAAACGAACTGTAAAATACCTCACAGACATGGGTTTCAAAGGTAATTAGAAAGTTTGAACAACGCATGCCTGTCAAATCGTATATCCTAATGAATATTACAAATCATTTCAAGGACGTAATGCTTTGAAAGTAATTGTTGAACACTTGCTGTAAGGTGGTCTAGTCATTCATAGTAGCAAATGAAGGTAAGCACTATTTGTCATTCTTGCGGGAGCTAATCTTTGTGCTTATTAAGCCCACAATTTGATCTTGACGCTGTACCAAGAGTACTACATACACAATGACAGTAAGCATACTCTTGTTAGCAAAAGCAAAGCTACACTCTGTGCGCAACTGAGCTTTCCACACAAATTAGTGCACCCTCACTTAAATAAATTTTACCTGAATTAAATTAAAATTCAGTTTGCTTAAATTCCGAAGGCTCCTACTCCTTCTAAAATTTGCTACAAGCTTTTCAGACAAACAACGTTTTGTGGAGTTTCATTGTATTCGGTAAATCAAAAAATATTAGGCTACGATTTTGATATAAAGTTCGCCTTCTAACTCCAAGAAAAACGAGTATTAACGGTTCAAAATTGATGACATCAGATTAATCACCACCTTAAGTGAAATCGGAAAATTTTCCAATTTGCCCGTAGTACGCTTACGGTATGCACTGTTGTTGCTACTTACCACTTGTCTCTGTTTGCATCTTCACTCCGTTTACTATTCGTCCGTCTTTATGGAACTTTTGTTTGACATTACCATGAACTTAATGCCGATTTCTCGAACACATTTAAGTTTTTTCATGTTTGTGAAATGTTTGAAGAAATCAAAGTTTTAAGAATACTTGGCGGGTCGCACACTGTTAATGTGTTCTAAATGATTGACTACTAATTATTGTATTGTATTATTGCATCTGTCCCCACATTCTAGAGAAAGACTACACTGAACAAGGAAAGGCTGTCAGTTCACGGTTTGCGGACAGCGTGTAATGCGAATTACATAGAATGGAGGGCGTTGTGGGTCATCATAACAACGTCTGTTGCAACATTTGGCATCACGTTCGCTGTTGCCATATTTATGGAACATCAAAGTCATCCCGTTAAGACAATCGTCAGGGTAAGCTTCTGGAATGATACATACGACACCATATAGTTCTGTGGAAATTCTGTACATGTTTCATATTTCAGCAAAAGTGATGTAGTAACTGCAGTTTAACGAAAATGCCATTATTACTAGTAAATACTGTATTTACTGTGTTCAAAAGTTACTACAACATATATAACAACTTTTGTAAATGTTGTACATATATTATTTATTTTTGGTTGTACAAAAAGTTTTTGCTCCAGGAAAGATACGGGGATATGAACCGTTTCCCGTCAATCACAATTTGCAACATAAATCCTTATCGAGCACCAGCGTTAGCTCGCTCAAAATCTTTGGCAATATATGTAAGTTTTATTTAGCCCTTTTGTATGTTGATAATATGCTAACTTGTGCAGGAGGTGAAACTGGGGGCGTGATCTACGGAAAACTAGACTTTTTGTTTTTTTGCCCAAAAGCCGCAAACAAGTCTGGGAAGAGGGTGAGCTCCAGGTAGGAGGGGCTGAAACTTTCCCACCAATCCCTCCCCCAAGTACAAGTATGTTAGTATATCGAAGCCCTACAGATAACATTTAAATTGCTGTAACTACCAATTAAGAAGAATAGCCAGTTGCTGTGACCTGACGTTTAGAAAGACACACTGGTTCCAAACATTTGTACCAATTGACTCAGACAACCTTCGAAAAGTTTAGGCAGCCCGTATTCCGCAAAAGTACGATAAATGATTTAAGCAGACAAACTTATAGCTCCCCATTAAATGCATAATAAGTTACTTTGATACATACCATGAAACTGACTGCCTGTTGCTCCACACCCTAACCAGATAAAGTAAGTCAAAGCCATTCTTGCAGAGATATACAATACAGAATAGTTGTTTTTATTAACTGGTGTACCTTAAGCCGATAAAAAACAATGCAATGACAGGCAAGAAACAATGTTTGTTTTAGACTATTGTATATTCACTGTTAAACGAAACATTTAAAGTAAACAGCGGAAAACCAAATGAGCCTCCTTCCGGCGAAAAGACCATTTCCAAGCGAAGCTCAGGTTAGAATTTTATTATTAATGGGTATAACTAATTGACTTCCTGAATAAATCGTGTTTGATGAAGCAAAAATTTGAGTTATCTTCTTACTTAGATATTAATGATTCCAGGTGTTTCTTGAATAACTGCCATTATTTTTTAGAGTGTCCTGCGGCTAACTGGACGAAAAGACTCGGTGCCTGCTATTGGTACGGTGGTGCATCGATGTCCCAAAGTGCGGCACATGATGTGTGCGCAGGAACCATGTCAAGCCATCTACCAAGCTTCATTTCTTTAGACCAATATCTTGATTTTAAAGCATATCTGTACGTAAAAACTGTAAAAATGGAGTAAAAACATATTTACCACATTATGCTCCCAATGCATCTTTCAAAATTGGATCTAAAACAAGCAGTATTTTGTGCAAACGGTTGAGGTGCATTCATAGTTTCTGTCGCAAGCAGACGCGCGCACGTAAGCGTTTGCATGCGTTCGTGAACATGAATATGTTACAATTAATTTTAAACGGTTTAAACGGCATGTTGCAAACTGAGGCGTCGACGCGGGTCTCAATGGGTTTGCGACAATGAATGCACCTTTAAGCTTCAGCTGCACGAACATTTTCAGAAACTGTGAACCTGCTGCGTAGCCAATTACTTCTATAACGGAGATATAATTTGCTTACTACAGAAAACAAACGTACAAAACACAGTCTAAATTGCTAAATGCTAAACGCTATACCCAATGCTTGTACAATTACATTGCGGACAATAAATAAAGCTAGGTAAATATTAGCTTCTGAAACTCTTATGTATTTAAAGAATCTTTACTGAGAATGATTACAGTTCAGAAGAAATGAATCCGGAAATGAAATTTCATAACCAGACAAAAATATTTATGCGTATGCCAAATAATTAATGAATCACAAGCAAAAATGTATGTTTCCTTAAGTGTAGTTTTTATGTTTAATGCAGCAATTCTGTTTCAGCTTTGTCTAAAGCAAACTGTAATATATAATGTGAGCATTTTTTTAAGGATTAACATCAGTGGTCCTGATTTTGATGCCTATGTCCATGGTTATTTCAGTCCAAGCCATGGAAAACATATGTCATATTGGGCAGGATGCGAGATAAAGTTGGTTGAATTGTTCTTAATCAAATGTTTTTGATGCAATCTAAAGATATACACAGGGAAGCTTTTGCCCCTGCCGATATTTCGCAGGTCTTTCACACATCTCCAAGGAAATTTTGATGCTTTCATTTCATTTAGGTCGGGTATTTAGAATCTTTGCAGTACTAGGCACTAGATGTTTTGTATTGCACTTTAATCGGATGTATCAATTGAGACTGCAGGAACATTTGCAAGTAGGACTGACGTTTGCTGCCTCTACTGGAAAACTGTGGAATCGGTCAGAGATTACAATGCATAAATTGAGGAGTACTTAAGCATTAATTTGATTTTAGTTTCAATAATATGGAGACGAAGTTCAACACTTCCAAGACTAGCTTTGGAGAAACCTGCTTACATGCAAGACCGAACGGAGTGAAAGACAAAAACTGTGAGGTTCCGGAAAAGGCCATAGTTTGCCAGTTACTGCTGGAGCCTGCTGTCAATGTGTGCCAAGGTAAAATAAGCAGTAATTGAACTACTAATTTTAACAGTACTTGCAAGAGCGCAGTGCCTTTACAGGATTTGGATTTGAGTAGAGATCAGAGTCAGCCTTGGCTACGAAGTTTGCTGATTTTCCTTTCTTTTAAGTCTACGTCTGCATTTGGGAGGAATAAAATATCTATCGTTACTGTGCTGGATTCTTTCCTTGTGAGACAAAACGTTAGGTCCTTTAAGTGCAACAGTGTGTGTGTAGAGCTGAGCTCCAATTACTAGACATCTCAGCTGCACACCAAACAAAGACAAATTCTTCCAGCCGCGGCAATTTTATTGTCAGTTGATCTTAAAAATTGCATAAACTTGTGTCTCAGCTGCAGCATCACAGAATCAAGTTTCATTAGTTACTGCCCAGCTTCATCTGTAGCTTGTTTCGTTGTATAAGTACTATACAACACGACATTGCTTGCATTCAGGCATTTGTGCAGCGTCGTACGGAAAGCCCTGGTGCATGGCATTGGTGGTCGTAGTCTCCAGTTTTGGAATGATGTAGTATTATTTTAATGCTAAAGTAGATTAAGCTCTATCTTTATGAAGAAGCGAAAACCAGACAAGCTTTAAGGTGCTGGTTTTCTTGGCACGTTCACTCATACGGCTTTAATCCTTTACGTAAGCTAAAACCTATTGTAACCTATTTTCGTTCTCTTTAGCCTTCTGGTACCAGGCTTGCTTTCTTAGTTGAAAAGACAAGAACTTTTGGTTTTTCCCCACCATTCTCTTACTTACGTAGTCGATATACCAGATTGGTTGTTATGGCTGGAAAGACAACACCGAAATGAACATCTTTGCTTTTACAACCTTTGAGCTATCTCCAGTTATTAAGTCAGTATAAGCAGAATACGTTTTTCAGCGTCAGAAATTGCCATTTTCGAGGAAATCAGTTTTTCAAAATTTCTGCCAAACCTTACAGAAAATTTTGGGCCATTTATGAACGATACACAGTCGATATATAGTCTAATTGCACATTTTATCAATACCTATTAGCTGCTGCTGCACTAAGCTAGAGATTTGAGCGAAAAGCCAT
>JASAND010009530.1:0-20000 GCA_030248195.1 Trissonchulus latispiculum | reverse complement strand
TTTCGAATAGAACAAAAACTACCGTAATCCTCTGCTCTACCCCCCCACCAAACGGAGGGGGGTTTCTGCAATCTGATTGGCTGTTGGCTACCCCCCCCCCACCAAACGGGGACCTCTTTTTGGCTACCCCCACAAAACGGAGGGGGGGTATGCGATGTCGATTTGGGGGGATCATTCGCGTATTGTTGTCGGAGCACCGTTACGTAATGCAGTGAAGAGAAGCCCTCTAGTGGCTTACTCTTCTTCTTAATAATAGTGCAATTATGCACTCTTGTTACCACGTAGTCGCAATTTTTGACCGAAAAGTTTTTCTGAAAAATTTTTAGGCAAATGGCAAATGGTCATGTTCAGTGCGTTTCTGAGATATTTGATCTTGACGCAACATTGTTTTGAGCAGAAATTGAGCATTTTCTTCACATTTTGCATTTTATCCAACTTTGAAAAAGCAGTGCTTGATTGGAGGCCGATGGAAAACCTCATATCCATCCTCAGACCCATTTGGTGTGGAATAATCTTCGGTGAAAGATTTTTGGTCGCTGTTTGGGAAAATCAGTTTATTTAACCAGAACTTTAGGTTTATTTAGTGTACAAAGTTCTAATTAAGCCAATTTGTGCAGCTTTTAAAGCTCATCAATTTTAGCATAAACTTACCTGTGTTTGTGGTGTATATATATTGGCACCAATTCTGACAAAACCTGTTTTCAGCAGGATTGCAACAAAAACAGCCAATTTTCGAACGAATTTGCAAAAATTCGCTGCTCAAAAACGATAAGAGCTAGAGATGTATGTTCACAATAAGCTTTATTTAGTACTTAATAAGCTCTAGAATCATCACAGTTGCTGGGCATAATTTTCTACATATAATTCTAGGACATCAAAATTTTTGTTTCTTACGTATATGTATGTTGTGAAGCTGGCGTTGTTACAAAAGATCCAAGACCATAGCAGATGTAGTTTCTGAAAATTTAGACGAAATTTGACAATATATGCACTTAATGGGAGCACGACCTGAAGCTAAAGTATTTTTGCTAAGGTATCTCACAAACGTAGACTAGAATTAAAAGCTCGGGCTACTTCAATGTATAACCTCTTTAATAACTCTTTAAACCTCTTGAAATAAGGCACTGTTGAGTTCTAGTTCTTGTTGTAAAAGATGTTGCATAGTACAAATGTGAATACAAACCGCAGCTATGGAGAAACAGTTGGCGTTTTCCTTAGGTTAATCTGTAAAACATAGTTAACGTTTAAAGCTTTGTTGCACCTAAACTAAAGCAATATTGGTTTGGTTCACTCCGTGCTACTTGACATAGCAAAATTAGAATTCTATGTGTGCAAAAGTGGTCAAGCCTAACAGAGACGTCTATTTAAGGGAGAGATTAGTAAGTTTAACAAAGATTAGTATCCTTCTACTGGTTGGCTAAGTGTAAGCCATTATAGTATACATGGACTGTTAGTTAGCGTCAAAAATTTTCCGTTTAGTGTACGTTGCAGCTAAACTCAATATTTTTCATTACAGATATAAACGAATGCGAGTCGTCTCCATGTGAAGAAACAGAAACATGCCAGGACTTTGAAGGCGGCTACAGTTGCGTTACTGAGGCTGATGTGATGGAATACTTAGACCTGGTTGCGCTCTTGTTCCAACTCCATGCTTCCGATGTCGAATTTGATGCAACATTTGCTGGTACCTTAAATACAGAACCTTCTACCACATTTGATGAAGCTTTGAAAAAGTTTCAGTCTGTGCAAGTAAAAGGATTGATATCACTGAATACTGTAATGGCAGCGGCTCTACCGTTCTTCACAGCAAGGGAAAATACAACCACGCTTCGGCAGTGCGGATACAGCTTTGATAGTTTGTTTATATCCTGCTTCCAGGAGCAGTCAGAAATCGCTCAATGTGCTGAGTAAGTCTGCTATTTCGGTGTATTTAAATTTTTAAATAAAATATTATTAACCATTAAGTGTAAACTGACGTTGAAACAAACAGCGCCGATTTACCTCTCTGTCGTATATTCTTGGCACTTCACAATGATTCAATTTATTTGTTCTTTGACCGAACTATCTAAGACAAAATTGGTGACCACAATTAGTAGCCACAACTAGTATACATAATAAAACTGGATGGAGCGGCAAGGTTAAGTAAGACATTATTAGTAACTTTGATAGTTTTCAGGTAAGCTTTTTACTGTATCTTGGGATTAGCAATGTTGATGCAACGCCAATGAATTACAAACCTTAAAACCTATAAAATGTCAAGCTTGTCAATTACAGCGACCGGGTGAACTTTAGTTTACGTTGAGGCAAAAATTCCTAGAATTAGTTTGTTAATAATACAGCTGAATTCCCTCCTTGCAATGACATTAGTGGAATGTGGGCAAGCTCTGCTGAACAAGTAAAGGAAGCTTCATTTTAAATCACACAAAAATTACAGATTGCCCATATACCTTGAACTGCAGGATTGAGTTAGTTTACGAGTTTCAATTTAACTTAGGGCGTCCGTTGTTTGTAATGAAAGGAGTTCGGTATATAATTTAATTATAATATTTTAATTCCTTGTATTCTATTTAGTCCAATATTCTATTTATGCATGTGTGTACTTAGTTAAAATGTAGTTGAATAACATGTTTTTATTACAAATGATTATACAGCTAGCTGCTAATTAGTAAAGCCTTACATTCCCTGCGTTTACATTTAGCTTATTGTCAATGCAGATTACAGACTCAACGTATGGAAATTGCTACGTCCTTAATGGACCAACTAAACAGCAAACGGCTTCTTTTGGGAGTGGTCAGAGAAATGGTAAATGGTATAGAAAATAAAATAATTTGTAAGTGGAGGATTCCAGACAAGTGAGACTAGCAATGGTAAGGTTCTTGCAGCAACTTCAGTAGCGGTTTTTCCTCTGAAACTTTAACATCCAGCTTGTACAAAGTTTGCACAGAACTTCTAGCTGTTATGTTTTGGTTTATTTAACTTTGACACTGATATTGAGCATATAACAATCTGAACTACAGTCGGTTCGCGGTTTTGGGAGTTTCACCTAAGCAAACAGATAAAAGTGTGCCAGTACTAACTAGAATCAGGATTATCTCTAAGTACCGGTATAGTACTGCATATTTATGACTATTGATGCCAAAATCAGATTGCATGCATATGGTCATAGAGGTCTGCTGTTAACAAAATACTAAACATGGTTTGATGATGCTGCTGGCTCTAGAGGCCTTATAGTGCTGAACGTTAAAGTGCTGGCCCGTAAAAATTATTGTCGACTTGGGCGAGGCCACGTAAGATTTAAAGGACAATGTGAAGCAATTTGCTCCATGTTAATTAATCTGATGCTTTTGGTAAAGTCTTGATAAGTGGTTTTAAAAGTAGTTATTTAGCAATGTCAGAAAAGATGCATCATAAGTCAAAGACAGTTAAAGACCTGTAATAAGCCATTTGCCCTTTGCTGCGCAGACTAGAACTATTCCTTGTACAGGTTTGAAAGTGCTGCTCCGAGTACACCAGGAAGAATACATGAAATCTACGGCATCTGCCGGGATAAAGTTGCTGATGTCTCCTCCAGGGGTACCAAACGCTTTGGATGAAGACGCCTTGTCAATTGTGACTGGATTTCTTACCACAATTGTAGTTTCAAAGGTAAGCAATATTCTAAGCAATTCCGACAGCTCAATGAAGCGTAATTAATTTTCCCGTTCTTATTATTTGAGTCCAATAATTCGCCAGTTATGTAATGACATCCAGAAGTTTGATATCTATTATATTTCAAATGTCGCAAACTTCTGATCAATCAGACAGAAATAATTTTGGTTTTTCTGTACAGACTAAAACAAATATAGCACAGTTTGGTTTAGAACACTTGTTATTTAACAGTTTTATATTTATTGTAATACCTTGTTTTAAGGGCAAAAATGTACTGTCTATGCAGTGTTATTTCTATTTAGCAATTAGTAACGAAGCTGTCAACTCCATTTAGCAACTGTTCTGATGAGTCTTTTGGGAAACATTTTCCATATAACAATTATGAAAGTGTAAGTATTTCTTACTGTTATTGTACAGATAGGCAGGCAAGCATCAACGGATTTTTAGTAATGCTTTTCTGATGGAAAGAAGTCTAGAAAAGATCACTGTATTTAATGGTAGAATATTCAAATTGCTGACCTTTTGGGATAAGAACTTTTTGGAACTGGAACAATTTAGCCAGCATTACCGTAAATGTTGGGTCCTATCACTATCGTGACTTTTCATTGTTTGTTTAACGATGTGGATATCTATACCCATCAGAACACCAGCAGAAGATTGTGAAAAGACTCCTAAGACAGAGAAAATATTTTTTCGGAAATATTGAAATTAAGTTTGTTCAGAATTCGGAAAAGCATTTTTTGGTTTCTTTGTTTTGTTCTTAGTTAAAATGTCATCTATAGATTTTGTGAAGTTATGTTAGTTTAGCACTGTGAACGAATTGAAAAACAGAAGATTCTGATACAGCTGTGTGGATGTGGTTATCCTTTGTATCCGATACCAGCTAATTTCTCAACATGCACAACAGCTTCGCAATGTAATAACTATTCATTTTGCCCAGAACAGATAAAAAATATATATATATATATAGTAGTGAATAATTGGATGGTGAATTGTTAGTGACGAGCAAGCACTACAAAACACTTGAAAAAACAAATCTATGTTGTTGATGTCGTTGTTTTTGCAGTAATATGTTTGGAAAGATACATGGAAATGGTATCCAAGAACAGCAGTGTTTCGGCAAAATGTGTGCAGGCGTGCAGGTAAAATTTCTACAACTGTTTGGAATGGTGAAATCCGTAATTTGAACTTCTCTTTCTGATATAAAAATTCATTATGTCATTGCTACACGAATCCTGGACGGCAGAAATATGAAGGAGACTATTGAAAATGTTGGTGGTATTTAAAATTGAGACAATTCCATATTTTTCCAAATATATTGTGAGCGATCATTTTTTTGGGAGAGGAGCATTGGGCGAAGACTTGAACCCCATGGGAAGCAAGCGCTTTAAGGATTTGTTTGTAAGATTAATTGAGGTTTTAGGTATGAACATTATATCGCTACTACAACAAAAACCAAATGGCCTCCGAAATTTTATGCAGTAAGTTCGGTGTTGCCTGATAAAGACAAATGGTGATGTCATAGTCCCAGTCGCCTCTAGACGCACGTCGACGTGCGTAGACGCGCGTCGACGCGCCCATTTGTAGCATGCCAGTTTACGCGTATCGACGCACGCCGACGCGCGTTGATGCGCGCAAAATGATATTGACGCTTGTAGACGCGCGTAGGCGCGCGTCGACGCACGCACACCTGCGTTCGCGACTATGAAGGCACCTAAAGATTTGAAAGAACTGCGGCTTTAACTGTACTGGACCCTGGGCAGAGCAGTAGTTTAAAAAGCAAGAATGCCTATCCGGATCACTTAATGATCATGTTTAATTAGCAGGCTTTGCAATTCAGCGATATCGTTCCCGAAACCGCACAGCCACACATTCCGATACATTATGATACACATGTAGACGCAAACCACAGGCCCACATGCATTAAGGCGTGCCTACCCTTGACAATCTTGTGACAACGGCAGTTGTATCCTACAGTTGTCAAGCGTGGCAACTAGTGGTTTACACGTGACAACAGATCGTGACAACGCACACTAGCTATTGAACCAACCCTATCTTTACTGCTGCGTTGTCATATCCAAATCGGGCACGGTCCCAACGCGTTGTCACCAGTTGTCACAACGTTTTATCACTGGTTGGTTATACGAACGACGTTGTGTAATTCTGCAGCAACGGCAGTTGTGACAATGCGTGGTGGCAACGCGTTACCACAAGATTGTCAAGTGTAACCACGGCTTTAAAGCGATTGTAATACCACATAACTATCGTGACTGAAGTGTAAATAAATGCAATTGTCCTGTCGGCAATATCGATTTAGATTGGTGACCCTGTAACACACTTGGTCAAGGAAGATGTTCCTACTCCTCAATATACACGCAGTTAACTACAAGCATACTGCACATTGCAAAGATAAGATGTATCGACAAGATTTAGTAGCATTGTGATTGTTTCAGGTTGCTTTTCATTGAGTCATATTAATGAGAATATGAAAATCGGAAAACGTGGACACCCAGAAATCTAACCAACATTAATTATCCGATTGGTTTCGAGACCGAAACGGGATACGACGGTCCCTTCGTTAGGTGACTACTTCTTTCTGGTGTCCACGTTTTTCATATTCTCGCTGATATCTCTGTATCCCCTGTAGACCCGTGGACTGTTTCGCTTTTATGGTTCTGAGTTCATTTTAATCGGATGCACTTATGTTGCGTTTAAGGTACCAGGGTGCGCTGAAAATGATTCTGTTTGCAGAATCACATATGGGTAAGTGCTTAGTACTGTATAATCGGCTGTAGCTGGAATTCATTTACCTTTTTGTTCACAAGATAAAAGTTGATATTCTAGGTGGAGAAATTTTTTAAGCACTCTGTTAAACATTATTCACTACTTTGCTAAAAGCACGTGCCGGGCAGGAAAATGGGAAAATGGGTCGAAATCCATGTAAAACTGGTGCAGAGCCAACGGCCAATTAAGCTAGTTGCTTCCATATTAGTCAGGTGCATATAAAATTTGACATTAACTGGTTATGTACTAAGATCTTATTCTCCCATTTAGTGCGGATCATGTGATGCTTGATATATATTTTGATGAACTGTCAAGTCTAGATCTGGTTGAGATTCCCAAAGTTCCGGTACCTCTTTCTTTTACAATTTAGTCGTTTACAATCTTTTATAACTAAGCGTTTGTCGCTTGCTTGTTATCTATGTGTATGGGTTTGGTAGCACTGCACTAACAGGCACTGCTAAGTTTAGCTAACAGGAAATGATAGCTCTCTCGTTTCAGATGACCAAACTTTTGAGTTCTTTGGGAAACTTCATGTCTCTGTTTTTGGGCACAAGTGTGGTCAGTATAGTGGAATTATTTTTGATCAGCTGGAAAAGGACTGGATGGATCTGCAGAAGCATTAATTAAAATTAAACTATTTGCTAATTAATGTCTTTCTGTCTGTTCAGTGGCCTGAAACTGAAAAAGAAAAAGTAGCTCGTTGTAGATCATTGTTGAAGCGGAATAGCTCAGAAACTATTTGACAGGCGACACTGTATTTCAAACTCTGAGAGTTAATTATTTTTTGAGCACGTCTCATTGATCTTTGGCTGTTTATTCCCCTTGAACGAATCACATGTGACTACGTATTTTGATTAGCAGACAATAAACACCAGTAGCTTTTGATAACGTCTTGGCTTGTTGGCAGGAAAATCTTTTCGTTAACAGCTTGTTAATTTTTTAATTGTTATCACTGAAAGCTGTAAGAAGTCTCTTTGACAATAGTGCACTTAGCTCTCAAACAAGAGTTCGCGATAGTTTTAATCAAAAAAACTAGAAATTGTGCGGCATTCTCGACTGCCGGCTCGAATACTTTTATACAAAGGAAAGTCTGTAAAAACTAAACAGTCCTCCTGCTTGTGGTGGCCAATGAGAATATGAATTTTCCTCATTTAACTCTTTTGAGGAAAGGATCCTGTAACTAGTTTCCACAAACTTACTGCCTGTTTGGTACCGACACCAAAATGCATCCGTTTGTTAGTCTAACTTACCATTAAACTTAACCATAACTTTCCCTTAAACGGAGGCAATGCACTATACCTAACAACAGGAGCAGAGCACACAAATCGAATAAGTCGAATTCTATACCATGGGCAAGTTATCGCTAATAGAATAATACTATCTAATTACTATACAGTTACTGATATTCAAATACTATTCTATGATTGGAATCACTTTAATTTGCATAATGAGTTATGTAGTTTCCAAATTCTCCATGGTAAGGCAGGCACAATGTTTTCAGCCAAGTTACTTTTGATGAACGGAGGACACTCTTTATCGAATTGGACGATTATGATTGGATTGAATTTGACTGCTGACGCCTTAGCTTATACCTGAGCAGGGCGGATAAACGAATGTCAGAACGGCTTGTGGAGTCATGTTTACTAATCTTGACCTTCATGTCTCCGCCCCTTGTCTGATCTTCTCCGGGCCGCGGGAGTACCTGTACAGTACACAAAATATCTTCTTAAGTACCCATACAATACTGAGCACTTTGACAAAAAGCCGTCATATCAGTACACGAACATTATCTCTCACTATCCCTCACTAATGTTACATCATTGAGCGTATTTGAACGAAACCAATATAGACAATTCGTGAACGTATGGCTGCTCTAGCGGACTGAAAGCGCTAAAACAGCAATGATTCCAGTTTTAGCAAACTAAATATTAGGTATACTATCAATATTTCATTTCCATTTATTAAAGTAAGAAACTTCTTCAAAGGCTTTCGGAAAAAATATGGTCATTTTCTATCCATTTATATCAATTTTGTGTCAAAATGGCACTGGGGAAAAATCCGAAGATGCTTGAGTCAGGCCCGAATCCTGATCCTAGGCTCAGATTACAACATGAAACATGACTGTTATACAAAGCCAATGGTAGCATCCTTTATAGTCGCATTTACACCAAAAGCTGCACTCTAAGCTGTAACAACAGTAAGATTATTCCTACCGCACAAACACAAACGCCAAATAATGAAAGAGTTACTCTGCAGTGAGCAGTATATAACGAGTTGAGGCTAGCCGAAATATAGATATTTAGATATGTAGACAGGGCGGCCAAAGTGGAAGTTTAAAAATAAGGCTTGTACTTTTTTCTTGGGTGTTCAAAGTTGATCATTAATTTAAAATAAGCTCTAGCTAATTCTATCTCTGACTAAGCTATGACTAGTTGTTTTCACACGAAAACTGCTGAGGATTTGTACCCCGGTTGCTGTGGTTCGATGCTGCAGACAATATTAATACAATAGTCACATTGCTAAAACCCTGGGATGTGGGTCCAAATCATTTATAAACATCAGTATTCAATATCAATTCACGAACAGCCATTTGTTACTGTCGGATGTATTGGCCATGCCAAACTACTTGCGGTATCGAGTTGGATTTAGCATATACTTGTCGAAAACAACATCGAGAAGTCCAGCCTTTGTCGCGTCACGATAAGCAATATCCGCCCTAAGAAATGTGCTCTGCCACTCAAAGGTGTTGCTACGTTTACCAGCATGCTTGATCAGTCATGTAGGAAGCAATTACAGTCAAACAGCTACGGCAATGTTGCATAAAAGAGCAAAGAACTGTAAGTTGTCGTCCAACAATAAATTGCTGGTGAAGGCAGTGTCAGCTGCTGCTTTCAGAGCACCGTTATCGCCGTTATCCTAGAATTTCCTCAGAATAAGCATGGTGTGACCATATTCTGGAACTAGAATATTTTAGCTTAGCTTGCTTTTTCAAGTTTTTAATTTATACATTTTTAAGAATTTCTAAGATTACCTGTCAGAATGCAGCAAGTTTTCATCAAATTTTTTTCTGTCGCAGATAGAATAGATACATTTTGAGGAACACAAATCAAACAAAATGTCTTGTCATTAAAGCACAACTGATTAATCACAGAATAGGATGTGAAGTAAAAAGTTTAAACCTGAAGGGAAATTGAAACCACCAAGTTTGAAACTAAACAAAGGAGAGATAATTTTTCGAGGTAATTCCGAAATAATTTTTATGCCATCCCTCAGTAGTGATCATTGCAACGAGTATATTTGGAGTGTAAAAAGTGTCGGACGCGCTTCGACCTCTTTTAATATTATGATTTGATCCTATTTCGGCTGTTTTCTTCTAAACCCTCTAAAACGTCACTAATATACTATTAAATCTCAGCTGCCACGAATTATTTGTTTGCGACGGCAAACTATATTTTGTAGGAGTTGTATTGCAATCTTTCCTTATTATTTTGAAAATACCTTTTATTTAACATTTTAAAATTTTGAATCGTAAGGTAATAGTACTCCAATTGTGTCCCTTTCGAGTCTTCGCTATTCTTCCTCCAGAACTAAAGTTCTGAAAACCCGACCAATCCAGCTAAAATGTGGAATGGACATGTTATCGACAATGCTGAGTTAAAAATGCTTCAATTCATTATTTTCGATTCAAACTTTCAGTTTACAGGGGGTAGCCAGGAGGAACAGAAAATTTCCTTTGTTCATTTTCTGTTACTTCGTCCTTCAGCCTGCCTGTAGATATTTATTATTATTATTATTATTATTATTATTATTATTATATTTCACCGAATGTTAAACCACCAGTACAGTATTATAGGATTTTGTACCCATTGTTGTTGGCTAAAACTGTCAGTAGAACTGAAATTTGCCTGATCATTGTATATGGCCTCTCCAAGTCTGACAGCAGTCCCAACCTTCGAATTGGAGATGAAGTCCATCCTTCATAATTATGCACACGTTAATACAATAGCGAACTTTAAATGATATACGAGATAAACATGACATGACATGGCGGAAAAATTGTTGGTTAAGTGAAAACCTCTGAAACTGCATCAGAGCTTTGCCATAGTTTTATTTCCTCGATAGGAAAATAGTCGGAATGTTCTAGAACGAAAATTAATTAGAATCGTACCAACCAGATACGACACATTTTCGGCGTGGTTAACACATGAATTTGTGCACCTATTCTCTTACGTAAACTTGGTGTTTGCTCACGAAGTAATTTTCAGCTTTGCTTCTCCAGGCTGTTATGACCACTTCTACTGGAGTCTCAACTTAAATTTTATCTATCAAACTGTGAAACGAACTGGAACTGAAATGCTAGATAAAGCCATAGATTCTATTGTTTCCTTTGGTAACCTCTTGAAGGATTTGTTTAGACGATTATCACTATAAGGCAATTTAATGTGTTGTTACGCAAGCCTTCCAATACCAACTTAGTCATTTGTAATCTTTGAAATGGAGGTAAGTCGAAATTACAAATGTATTGGTGATTGCATATTAGCAGCTTCACAAACTCGATAAGGACCGCTTAAAATGCTAGCATCATTTTGTATTAATTTGTCCCAATAATTGTTCTGCCCGTTCTTTGTCCGCAGATAAACAAGACACTGTATAAATTGGTTGTTTTGGCTGTAAAGGGATCACCAATATGAACATGTTTGCTTTTACATCCATTCAAGCATATTGTTCAGCCAGTTCAAGCCAAATTTCGATATTAATTCAGGGTTTAAAGGTTAAGGATACTCGGTATACTCCACGGATCGATGCATTATCCAACTGCACATTAACGAAAGCCTATTATTTTTCAGCGGATTTTCTGCAGCACTGAAGGTTGTTGCACCAAATCCAATAGAATATTCGTCGACTCGCATGTCCTTTGTCTTCTGCAGATTTGAATAATCGAAGTTGAAAGATCGCCAGTATACATTTAGCCGGTGTATCAGAAAACCAAGTTATCTTGCAATATCGACACTAACAGTCCCCTTAGCTGACTAGTCCAGTCTATCTGATTGCAGTCTGACTAAAGTCTTATGTTTCGTCGTCATGCATTATAGCTCCTTACTTTTATTATTTTAGCTGTCAAGTATTCTGAATACCAAGCGACTATCGGTCCATGGATTACGGGCTGCCTTTAACGCAACCTATTTGGAATGGTTTGTACTATGGGTTTTGATAACACTGACCGTTGCTGCAGTCTGTTTCACCTTTTCCATATCAGTTTATTTGGAACACGAAAGCCATCCCGTCAAGACAGTAGTTAAGGTAATTTTAGTACACAGCATTATTAACGCTGAAACTAAATTTTAATTCTTAAGCGCATGTTATTTTTTGCAAGACTGAATAAACGTCCTAGGAAATTACAGCTAAAATGCCTACCAAAACGGCCATTTCTAGCAACTAGCGGCGATTTAGGAATCGAATTGGGCTGATCAGATGTGCTGCTATCAAAAAATTGACAGAACAATCTGGCGGAACTGATTTAATATTGCCCGTGCCTACTTCCATAAACATACTGAGAGTGAAACTAAGCTTCACGCTAAACACAATGGAGTGAACTAAATGGGTTAAAACAACGCTGTTTGTACAGGAAATATGTGTATTACGATCTCATTGTTGAGGTTTTGACATTTAACCGCAAGCGCAATGTCAACTTTGTTTTTTAGTGGATAAACTTTAGGATTTTTCACTTATTTTCCCAGTGTCAAGGCAGTTGCATAAGGGTAGCTATCATCATGTTATTATGTTCATTATTATCATTAAACAATTAGTGTATGAGTTTTCAGTTCGATGACATACTAATGTGATTTTCAAGTAGCTACCTTGTAAAATGGAAATTGCGAATTATCAAGGAACATTTCAAAAAAATTAGGGAGACATTGGTAATAATCGCTGCTATTAAATTGTAATGCTCTTATCTGTTTGGTGTACAGTTAAAAGAATCTAGTGCCTTCAGGAGTGGAGAAGAGGAAGTTTTGTTCCCAGTCTATTGTGGGACGTTTTGGTCCATGTGGATTTTCCCTTTCATGCTCTTTACATCGCAGAATTACTGTATGAAACAATTTTTCTTTCAGCAAAGAGAAGCTGCCCATAACGTAATTCCTTCCATTACAATATGCAATGTCAATCCATATCGTGCACCGGCTTTGGCCAGTGTCAAGTCCTTGGCAACCTACGTGAGGAAACATTTTTTGTTTCACTAGTCTGTACGTTTCGTTTCTATGCTTCTTGCCGTTTACCAGACCTTGTATGTGAAACTAAAGCCAACAAAACATTTTAAAATAAAACTTGGCGTTGGTATTAAAAATAGTACGCTACAAGAAGAATAATCACCTTCCAACAATTACTGCAGTCAGTACAATCAGCTAAACGTAAAGAAGCTTATTTGCATGAACGGGTTGCAGCTGCATTTTTCCTCTTATAAACGAGATAAGTCAATTATCCTACGATATTACTCCTAGTCCCTATGACAGCTTTTTATATATTTAAAGAGATCTTTCGATTGATACCCATATTGTCGTTTTTCCATAACATTTGATTTTGACCCATTTTGGCCGGTTTTGGCCATTTTTGACCCATTTGAGGCTCCGTAACTAATCTTCTGTACATTTAGGTGCTTTGGCCCTATTACAACTTTTTATCCACTCAATGAGAGCTTTCGAATGACACCGATATGAGCCCGATCCGAGAATTTTCAATTTTGAGCCATTTTGGCCGTTTTTGACCATTTTTGACCATTTTTCGCCTCATAACTCAAAATGAGTGCATTTTCAGGCCTTGACCCAATTACAACGTTTTCTTTACTCGTCGAGAGCTTTCGAATGATACCAAAATTAGCTCATTTGAACAACTTTTCTATTTTACTCATTTTTACTCACGGGGGTGCTCCGGGAGCACCTCTGCTGCCCCGGGGCTCCCCGCGCTTCCGGAAGCAGTTCAGGTCCATGCGCAGATCCTCTGCAAATTTCAGCCCGATCGGCCCACCCAATCTCGAGATAGAGGGGGGGACAAGAATCCGGAGAAGAAATAATAATAATAATATTCATCGTATTTTAAAATTTCAAAATTTAATATTTAAGAAGTCTTAAGCCCTTTACGGCTGTCGCCCATTTCTTCCTCAGAGTTTGGGTCTCATGTGTTGAATAGGAAAAACAGTTAGCTAGTGAAAAATGTTAATTTTTTCGCAAGCATCAAGCTTTTTAAATCTGGACAGTTGCATAGTTAGTTACCATAATGTTAAACAGCGGTACCTTGAAACTAAAACTTTTAAGTTTTGGTCTAAAACTTTTGTATTAATTTTTGAAAATTTAAATTTGCTAAATTTTAAACACTTCAAATGCTTTCAGAACGTAGTCTACTCTATGTTGAATCTCACGAAGACTTCAAGCCGTTCGCGAAGCAGCTCCAACACGAGATTTCTCAGCAAGCGGAGCGCAGGTTTGATATATAGACACTGTACAAGAGAAAAACAAAATGTCCTGTTTTGTGTAAAGAGAATTCCAATATTTTCGCAAATTTCATGTGTAAGTACAGTCTAAACAAAACTTTTGTTAACTTAATCTCGTCTAAGGAATTCTGGTTACAAGATATGCGTCCAATTACTTAAGTTAATATATTCCTAAATTTTGATATTAATGCATTTCCTCCTTTTGTATTTGATTCGTAAACTCGCATTTTGCTGTCACTAGGCTGTCCCGATGGATGGGCCGCAGGACTGGACGCTTGCTATATTTCCGTCGGCTCCTATGTATTGGATTCTAAGGCTAACGACGTCTGCGCGTCATTCAATTCCAGCCATCTGCCTGCCTTTACTAGTCTACAGCAATATGATGACTTCGTACAGCTGATGTAGGTACAGACTGCTCCATTATTACATTCGAAATGCAGGCGTCAACACACTTTGTCACGTCAAGCAGCAACACACAAGTTACTTGTTTTGATGAATATCTGAAAAACATGCGGATGCGGAATGCGACTCTATTTGCTTCGAATAAACACTTTTAACAGAGAAGAAAAGGCACATATAGCTGTCGACCCGCTGATTAAACGGATTAGCTGTAGTGAAAGTTCTGATTTATATACCACATGATTTAATCATCCAGTTCACCAGAAGGCAAACCGGTTCCCAGATTTGGTGTTCAAAGGATTCTTACGTTTGCCTGCTTTGCGGTTTCTATGATTGTCCGGTACTCCATAGCGGTACTCCGTAGCTGTGGTTGACTACTGTTCTTATATTTTGTTTGGATCAGGCTGGGAGAGTTGGGAAACAAAAAACGTTTAACGTTATCAAGCATGCATTTACTCAATGAGTGTTATCTTTAATCGTCGCTCTAATGAAAATGCGAACATTTGAACAGAGAAATAGCAGACCATTCTAGGTTTTTAAGTTTTGCTGAATTGGGCTCTTACCGAAGCACAGGAATGTTTGCTAGTGATATTATATCCAATGATATAAAATTTTCACTCAAAGCATATAAACTACCATGCTATCAAGCGGGTAGCGTTTTCATATTTGCTTTGACAAATGGATCTTTGTGGCATGTATACCTACTCGAAGAATTAGTTTATTTCATCACTGAAATATTGTTTAAAGCAAAGATTACTATACCATCATGTGAATCTATGTCATTATTATCCGATTTCTTAGGATTTAAGCTGGTTTGCGGTACTTTAAGGACTAATATCATTGGTCCAGGCTTTGACGTACAATTGGATGGAAATGATGGTGTGATTGAGAATGAGTTCGTATCATACTGGGCAGGGTGCACACTAGCGTTAGTTTTAGCATTGTTTATATTCTTATGTAGAAGTTCGTCTGTTCATGTGTATTTGCTATATGTGTTGCTATATGTATCTCCGACAAAATTCGGGTCTCTGGTTAGCAGCTGTTACATTTATGTTACTTTTAGCACACAATTTTCCGGGTGTCCTCAGGCTGGTATTCCTTAAATGGGCTGATGGGATGAGAGGTGTCCTGAGATTACACCCGGGTCCTCAGAAATCATGCATCATAGTATAAAGCCAGCCAAATCTGTCAGCTCTCACTGAGTCAGTCTCAAGACCTGATCTCAGAGCAGATCATCCGTAGCAGCCAGTTAGGAACGCCGATACTACTCGAAACAATCACTTGATTTCTGTCTCAATGAACCAACAGAAGTTCCCAAATTCCTCTGAAACAGATTTAGCCCGAACTGTTGCAGTAGCAAATTTGATAAGCCTGCAAACATTAGGAAATGAAATTAGGTAGTTTTTGAAATTTGAGAGGTACAACAATTTGGACGCTCAGCTGAGCTAACACAAACAGAAACTCTTTCAAGTAAAGAAAGCTTCATCCTGTTAAAGATTTGACTACGGTGACGATGGAAGCTACAATGAATGTGAAATCGAATGAGTCTCGTGATTTTTTAATTCGTTATATGACCAAAAGAGAAATAATGATTGATGATAGCTTAAAGGTGGTGATTGTTTTTGATGTCATCCTTTGAACTGTCAGTACTCGCTTATTACTTGGAGCTAAGAAGCGATGTTTAAATAAACGTGTAGCTTAATATTTCTCGAGTTAACAAATACAATGAAACTATATTTGACTGTTTAGAATGTCAGTCGATACCTCGATCAAATAGCTGGAGACCTTAATTATTGTCAAATCGCTTCTCATCGTGTAGAAATTAGTTAAAATGTGTCCGCAACCTGGATTTTACCTAAAATTCTCAAATTTGTCAAGTGATTACTTTAACTAGAAAGCAGTTATCAGGACAACTAAAAAGGGTCCTGGCGTCTTTTAGTGTAGAACGCATCTGCTAAATGGCAGTTCTCCATATTGCATAGTGAATGTTTCACAATTTCCGTAAAAAATTGGCTGTGTTTTTGAAAAACTACATTTTAAAAATTGCAGTCTATATGATAGCAATTGAATATTCAGATAATCTGCCTCTGTAGGGCCTTTAAAATGATAGTCTGGGTTTAATCTTGCAGCATGTGTAGCTCAAGAAATCATGGATTATTTGCTGTTTGCTAAAATGAAAGGTTTTGGCTCCAAAATTATAAAGTTGGCTTTGGCTATATCCCGCAATTGGAAAAGGATAGAAAATTCCTTCAAAAAGCAAAAATGTGAGCACAACTAGATCTTTCGCATGAACATTATAACAATACAGCTGCTACTCAACTGGGGCTAAAACTTTCCTAAGCGCAAATGTAAAATTTTTAAAGCGAGACTGCGCAGAAGATGCTAGAACGCTAACGAAAAGCCGCATAAAGCTCAACCTGGGGGCAGTTTCATAAAAATTCTGCTCAGTACTCGCAAGCCTAGTGCGAGTTACAAGTGCAAGTGTTTCAAATAAATTTTAACTCGACAAACTTAGCTACGTGCACTACTAGCACTGCTAGTGCGAGTTACAAGCATGCTAGACTAAGTTTTGTTGAAAATGATGATAATTCTTGACAAAATTTATTCTTTACTTTCTCTAAAGAAAACATTTAACATTTTAGGACACCACTAAGAACATACTTCACGTTTATTTGTAAACATTTCCAAACAAAAATTTATAAAAGCAGATTTACTGAAGGCTCTCTAGTCAAATTTCACTAGAGAACTAGACAGTTGCTAGTAGCGGACTATCCTGCAATAACTGAATTTTTATAAAACAGGTGCTAGCAGGAAGCAGTTATAGCTACTCGCACTTGACTATCTACTAGACTCACAACTCCAGTGCGAGTACAAGCTCGACTGCTAAACTTTTATGAAACACAGTTGCTACTTGACTCGACAACTAGCAGAGTCTAGTTGTCGAGTCGAGTAGGGGTCAATTTCATAAAAAGTTGCTGATTTGCAAGTGCGAGTGTGCTAGTGTGCTAGTTACAAGTGTTGCATAAAACTTCGCAAACTTGCGGAAATTAGCTAAGCAAGTAGCGGAGCTTGACCCACTTGCAACGCAAGTGCAAGTACTTGCGTTGCAAGTGCGAGTAGAAGGAAAATTTACCACAATTTCTCAAAAAATCCTAACTCTTTCATCGTTGCACGAAATTTACTGAAATTTTCACAAAATGTTCTGAACATGTCAAAGCAATTAATTCCTAAATTTTATTAAAAACAAACGAAAATTAGGAAAGATATTCCAATTTTTTAAAATCGTCTAGTAAAAATCTACTAGACGACTTTACTCGTACTTGCAAGTTGCAAGTGAGTGTTCCAGCGAGTTTTATGAAACACTTATTTGCTGCTCGTGTAGAAGCGGACTTGCAACTTGCATCGAACTTGACTCGCAGTTCAAGTGCAAGTGCGGATTCCGCACTTGACACTTTATGAAACACTTGCAGCTTGCAATTCCGCAACTTGCAGTTGCGAGTTGCGGAATCCGCAACTTGCAAACTTATGAAATTGGCCCTAGGAAAAAAGTTTTATGAAACTGCCCCCTGGTTTATAAGTTGTAAACTATCAATATGAATCCAAAAAGAACATTGGCTTAAGAGGAAATAGTAGATGTAATGATTCAGCTAATTTGAAAATCAAAAGGTCCGCTTTAGTCTCTTTTTATTAATTGTCAAAGCACACATCACCCTAATCTGAAGATAGGGATCCAGCTGGCAATCACAACGACTACCATGAGTTAGCTTCGCTCAAAGTGCAGAAGTAATTCCGCTGCAGTGGGATGAGGTGAGCGGTTGACTCCTCTGCTGCATCATATTGTCGAATTGTCACCATAATTTTAGCTCAAGCCACATACGTTGGAAGCCCGGTGAACCAAACAACTCTGGCGATGAAGATTGCTTGCACGCAACTTCTTCTGGAGCAAATGACAAAGAGTGTGGAGTTGTCACTAAAACAGTTGTGTGCCAGCTGCTGCTAGCGGAAGACGAATCCAAAGTTTGTCAAGGTACCAATGGCATGTTATAGATTCTGTAATGAATATTGATGGCTTACAGCATTGGTAGATTAAGGAGCATCTTTTCATTTTTACTGATCCTGCAAATCATGATAAGTGATAAATCTTTCTTCCAGCCTGCATGGTATCATGAGTGCAATTGCAATTGTATATATCCAGAAGGCAGGAGTTACTTTTCGACCGACTACGATTATACTAGGCAAAGACAGGTTTTAAAGTTTCAATATTTCACATCAAACATGAGAACCGAAAAACATCTCTCTTGTATGCGATTAAGTAATATGAAGGTTAAGTCAGCTAAACTAAGTATGGCTGCGTCAGTGTTTTAGACATTTTCCTATGTATTGCTATTTCTTAAGTTCCTTGGCTTGACGGCCAAGGTCAGGCCATTCCCCGGCCGTTCTCAAAGTCTCCTTAGCAAGGCACAGTACTATTTCAGTTAGCTGATTATAAACGGAGTTCAATTTATTCAGGTTGTTTAAAATTCTTCGATACGATGTCAAACAGCTGGAAATTTATTTTGTCTTTATGAAATCGCTCTTCGTTGTAGAAAAGCCAACAAAAATATGTGCATGCCATGAACTTTATCTATTACCTTTTTCAAATTTGTCGAGCAACCGCATTAGCTGGAAAACAACAATCAGGGAACTAAATTAGAATATCCAAAAATCGGTGTTTTTACAGAGTGCTAGCTTAACGTAACCACTGATAACTAGTCTGTTAAAAATTCAGCTCTGTGCTAGTCTTAGTTTGTGAGCAGGTTTACTCTAAAATGCAAAATGACGTGTACATCCGTATTAATTATGAAAGTTCGTTTACAAGGAGAATGGATGCTAAAAAGAGAATAGCAAAGATAGCAGCAAGAACAAAATATCAGGCTTTCAATAGATACATTTTAAGTTTGTTAATTTCGATGTAAACCAAGGACAGTCCAAGAATCGTCGAAGCAACAAATAAAATAAAGCAGTGGCAAACCCGGAGATATAGGGCAAAGGATGCTCCTGAAAACGTGGACGCTGGCTATAATCAAGCCACTCATTTTAAACCGCGATAAACAGTTTTGATGAGCAACAAAATGTCGTATATGTAGCATCAGGAAACCAAAAGAAACCTACTTTCATATCTCTAACAAATGGAAGCCACCACAATTATTAAGCACACATTTTCAGCTTCAACTTCAACATATTCGACTTCAACCTTCTCAACTTCAACGTCTTCAACGTCAACCACTTCATCGTCAACCTCTTCAACTTCAACCTCTTCAACTTTAACTTCTTCAACTTCGACTTCTTCAACTACAACCTCTTTAACTTCAACTTTAAGCTCCTCAACTTCAACGCCTTCAACTTTAACATCTTCAACGTCAACCACTTCATCGTCAACCTCTTCAACTTCAACCTCTTCAACTTTAACTTCTTCAACTTCGACTTCTTCAACTACAACCTCTTTAACTTCAACTTTAAGCTCCTCAACTTCAACGCCTTCAACTTTAACTTCTTCAACGTCAACCACTTCATCGTCAACCTCTTCAACTTCAACCTCTTCAACTTTAACTTCTTCAACTTCGACTTCTTCAACTACAACCTCTTTAACTTCAACTTTAAGCTCCTCAACTTCAACGCCTTCAACTTTAACTTCTTCAACGTCAAC
>JASAND010009529.1:0-18974 GCA_030248195.1 Trissonchulus latispiculum | reverse complement strand
CCAAGCATCTTCAACACATGATGTGTTTCGTCTTCTTATAGCACGGACTTTTCTAATCAATAAAGTAAATGTTCACACGAATGATGCTAACATTTGGAACGCGATATAATGATACCACTCTTAAAGTGAACATGCTAATGAACATGGACAATGTAAAAAATATCTGAATAAGAAAACGGGAATAAGTTCAGACTGAGGATAAACACGAACGATCGCTAATAAACTGCAATTTCTCTCGATCGTGAACTTGTACATGCTTTCGATAACAACCTTGGTGTGAAAGCGACTATGAACAAACCAAACATGTCTGCGCCGGCTGTCCAAAACAATGGTTTGGCTATTACGTCATCTTATGATTTCCAGCTTATATCAAGTGACGTAACAGGGATCTACCTTTATCATAATCACTGGAATTTATCGCTGCTCCAAGATAGCCACATTTGGGCAAACTGTTACGCTGCCCGCAGGCGCAATCGCTGCGCTGATTGCGCAAAAAGCAACGATGATATAATCACGTTTCAATTCCGCCGCCGGCCGCCCCGCTTCATTTTCTATCGTTTAAACACTGATATAATGTAGACAGATACTCGTCACAAAACGTCTGATTTTGTGGCTTGCTCTTTCTGTTGTTTTCTTGAGCCAGTTTGATTGTAAGCTACAAACTTGCTTCAATAGGGGCACTGCTAGTTGCATATTCCTGATCATATAATCTGTAAGAACTGTTTAACTCTTTTTATTCGATTGCTAGCAATGGCTTTAAAAGGTTAGTGTTTCTTTCTGCCTTATACTTTCCTTTGATTCTTTTCTTCCCAGCTAACATTGACAAGAATTTAAACCAACTGCGAACAGCTGTCTCTTTTTTGGCATTGATTTATAAGCAAGCTTATTATTTATTAAAGTTTGTACCCCGCTTCCTTTAATAAGCACTATATCTTCTCACTTAATTTAATTTAATTACTAGCTTATTAATCTTACTAATCCAATTAGCTTCACTAACGACAGTTACAAGTAGTTAATCGCCATAGAAATAGATAAGTAATTGAAGAAAATCAGTCCATATTTCCAAAGTCATAGCTCATTTGAGCTACACCTTTAACATCGATCTTTTTACTTGCTGTTAAAAACAACACCTTAAATACGCTTAAAGGTAGTAAACCCTGCAATTTAGAGACTTCAACTCCAGAAAAAGCAGCTGTTTTGTGCTGTTTTGCCAATTGCTACAAGCTTTTACCCTTAATTAGCAGCTACATTTTGAGTAACACTAACGTTGTGACACATATTTCCACTGCACCTCCATCAATAGATATGTCGCCAATAGATTTAATAACTCATTTTCATTTTATAAAGTATATGTAAAAAGATATAAACGTATGCCTAGCTGAAGTAAACAGTATAAGATTTGCCTATTTTGAAGTCATTCCCATCAAAGTTTAATCTTTACCCGTTTTGCTCTCTTATTACGCAAACAGAATAATCTTTCAGAAAATAACTCAATACATAGGAGGCACGCCTGTTTATTGACAAGTCTTTTTCACCTCATCAGAAACTGGTGGAATTGCCCGATATTGCAAACTCTATTTTAAGAATTTAGCAGGTAGTAAGATTATGGAAATAGCAATTCTTTGATTAAAGAGATAGGAATTGGCAATGATCCGGCTTTTTTATTGGTATCTATTGCTGGCAACAACAATTCGTAGAATTATCTGTGTAAGGAACCAATAGGAAACAGTAATCATCAAGCTTTCAAACTTGGAGATTAGTTGTTTTTGCGAAATCGTACAATTTACACAACCACTAACCCATTGGATATAAGTTCACAGAAAAAGCGGGGATCAGAAAAAAGTATAAAAAAGGGGCTGCAAATTGAGATAATTACATACTTCGTTGTTCAGTTAACAGATAGTTTTCCTTTGCTCATATTTAGACTCGAGCAAGTCAAAGTCGAAAGGCTTAAGTCTAAGGCTCCAGCTGGAAGTCTGCATATCCCCACTTCCGTTATCTTTCTATTCAAATTATTCAGTTTAAACTCTAAGTTCTTTTATTCAGCTCAAATTTCCAAGTACAGATAGAGGCTCAATTCCACCAGCGTCTTACTTTTCAATTGCAACCACATTCTAGTATTTTCCTGCTGTGTTTGTAGCTCCCACTTCCACTAAATAATATTTTATATTCACACTTTCATAGACAGAGTAAATATGCTTTGCTTTACTCCTAATTGAAAGCTTGGTACATATAAGCAAATCCTAAAAACATTAGCATTTAAATCATGACTTCAGATGTAAATGTGTTTATTTTCATTTTCAAATTTATAAAGGTATCCTAGTTACTGTCAAGATCTGTAAACCATACCTCTGTTTGAAATTACAGGTTTAATATGGGAGTGGACGTTACCACATGGAGAGCTAGGATTGGCTCTTTTATATCTGCTTCTGTTAAAAAGATTTCCAGTCAAGTGTTTTGCAGAACTAGTAATCGCCGCCATCGTCTAATTCAGTCGTTGGCTGCATGGATCCATCAGTTCATCATCCACACTCTAGCTGTAATGATTCAGTATATTGTAACAAAGATTTCTAAATCCCGCTGGATGCTAATAATTTTTGTGTGCCTTTTGGCTTTATCATCCGATAACTCCTCAGAGTAAGTTCTGCCACATTTCTAAGAACTCGATGTCGCACATTTAGTAAATTCTCTGTTCGGTTCACGCATGATTCACACATTAACTATTTTCATCAACCGTAAATTCGAAAATCTTCCAGCCACACAAGCCAAGCAACCTGTTTTAGTTACATACACCAACTCTGGCTGACGTAGTATTTAATTATGACTGCATAATGCAAGTAAAAGACAGCAATTATAATATGTTCTGTCCAGATGACAACAGTACCAAATAATACTCAATAGGTTTAAAAGTGTTTTCCTTTATTTTAGTTCGCCCATCTGCGTTATTTGTGGAAAACGTTTCCAGGACAAACAGGAACTGAATAATCATTTTGTCAACGATCATAAACTTAATTGTGCTCACTGTGGGAAAATATTTGCTAGAAAAGACAGCCTACATAGGCATAAACGAAAGCGGCATGCGGAGAATGACGCCCAACCTTTGAGTCAAGCTAAGCGGAAGGTCGAAAAGAGTCAACTACAGGATACAATACCTCAACAAGGAGGGGCTCGAAAACAGAATAGGTAAGCAGTCATTTCAATTTCGATTTTCAATATTCTTCAATCATCACAGGTTCACTTTATTGTAGGCAGGAATTCTCACTTGCTGGAAACAATTAGCTTTAAATATTTTAAATGATAACAAATACATTATTGTGTGGATATGTATGTATCAACTGTTACTTTTAGCTTGCGTACCGTTTCTATTTCTTTTTATAACTACAGTCTGCTTTTTGCTTCTATTTTAAGAATAAGAATGAATAGCCTGAATAATTTACTTTGTTGATTAGATTGTATTTCCAAGGTTTCTGTTATTTCAGGACCATCGGCACCGAAAGCTCTGCTTCTATTTCTATGCCCAGCTCCGCTTACGTTCTAACTGAAACTGGACGATGATTCCATGACAAATTCCAGACAGTGGAAACTGATTTCAATTTTCGATTAACAACTACTGACAAGCAAACGTTTGCCGAAATCTACATTAATCTAAAAGATTCACTTGATTCTGCATTAAAAGAAATTATGAAGGACACATCAGAAGAAGATAAAGTACGATTTATTCTGGAATCACCCTCATTGGACTATCCTGTGGTGGTTCCCATTGTTAATCCAACTGAAGTCGGATCTGACATGATTTTAGAAAAACGAAATAGCTCGAGTACTTCAATCTTATCAAGGTTTTGTCTTCGACGATAATGTGAAAATTACTTTCACACACATTTCACTACCTTCTGCAGGGTGTGGAAGGTCACAGCTCGGAAACATTCGTACCAGGCCTGTTATCGAACTACCGGAGTTTCTGAAAAGAAAACGGTGCATTTATCAAATTAAAGAAGAGGTCTGACTGCCTTGGCCATGCTTTGGTAATAGCTCGAGCTATCTTGACCATCAAACTGCAAAAAAGACTGGTTCTGTGTCAAATATTAAAATGGGGAAGAAAGGACGTGATAGAACCCTAAAGAATGTGACCAGAATGGATAGGAAACACTGTCCAGAACGTGAAAGACTTGTTAACGAACTTTATCGACAGTGCCAGTTTCAGCGCGGAAGTAGTTTGTCTCTTCAGGCCGTTAAAGTTTATTTGTCAATCCATACTACCCGATTATCAGATTAATGTATGGGTCAATAGAAGAATTCGGGAAGTTAGTATATTCTGGGCCTCATCGGGACAAACAGTTAAATCTGTTGACCTACCAAAACCATTACGATGTTATCACCTCCATGGCAGGCTTCTGAATACTACTAACTATTGTGGTAAATGTAAGCGAGTATTCAATACCCCGTTGGTATCGCATCGTTGCTCTGGAAGTTGTAGATTATGCAAATATTCTTTCTGTAAGAATACCGAAGCAGTTGGCTGACGGAAAGTCTACCTATTGCCCTAAGTGTAATAGGTATTGGTTGATTTTACAGTGTTATGAAAATCACAACAAAATATTTGTGACTTAGTAGCTCGATGTAGTAAAGAATGCGAGCGTTGTGCCCAGGAGGAACTTACTACCCCAGAACAGCACTGGTGTAAATTGTTGTACTGCAAGATTTGTCGGACTCATAAAATGGAAGATCATCAGTGCTTTTTCCAATGTGTCAATGCAAACACCAGAAGTGCTGACGATGAATCAGAACTAGATGAAGTAGAAGAACTGCAGGAACAATATGCAGACGATATTCAAAATCTGAGCGGGGATGACGAAGTGGAACTGAGAGCACAGGTTTGGACAAAAGTTGTTCACGAAGAGGAAATTCAGCATGCGTAGCATTTGTTGCCAGAAGAAAGAAAGAAGACAAAAGAAAGGAATTATTGGTTTTGACTTTGAATGTATGATAACGTATCCAGAAATGAAACATGTTCCGAACCTGTGTGTGTGCGAATCAGCAAATGGAGAATCGGTTGTCTTCAAGGGAAAGGATTATTGCTGATAAATTTTGCAACTGATTATCCAAAACGTTAGAAATGCTACTTTCATTGCCCACAACTTTGGCAGCTATGATGCTATTTTATACTTAAATATTTGCATCAGAATGCAGTTAAACCTACTCTGATTCGAAGGAGCGGCAGAATATTGATGCTTCTTGTCAATGCACGAAATATTAGATTCATAGACTCTCTGAATTTTTTGGAATGGGCCTCGCCGCCTTACCAAAAGCGTATGGATTAATTGAATTTAAAAGTAGTCACTTTCCTTATTTAGTTTATCATTCAAGAAAATCAGGAATACATTGGAGAGCTTCCTGCATTAAAATACTACGACCCGTTTGGAAGAAAACAGGTGTATCCTATGCTGCTCTTGTAGCCTGGTACGAAACGGAGCAGAAGAGATACACACAAAACAATCTTCTCTTTGATTTGCAGAAAGAGTTTACGGGAATATTGCATCAGCGATGTTACTATTTTTACGCTATGCGGGCTTTTAAAATTCATGCAAGAATTTGAAGGCAAAGGATGTCTGGCGTAGATCCTTTTGCAAACTCAATTACCATTGCTTCCGCGTGTAACCTCGGCTCATCGCAGGAACTTCGGTCTCAAAGGATAGCATAGCTATTATACCACCAATGGGATATAATGCACAGAAAAAACTCAAAGGCAAAAAGAGCATTGCCTGGTTGAAATGGATAAGTGCTAAGGAATCTTGGTATGGTCGAGCATGCTTTGAATGCAGGAGAAGTAAAGATCGGCAAGTATTACGTAGATGGGTACGGAGCAAATTCTACAGCTTTATGAGTTCTTCGGCTGTTTTTACTACGGTCATTGCCGCATAAATACACAATCCTGCAGCGACTTTTCTACTTTAGAAAAACGTTATGAACGAACGTTGGGTCGAAACAAAGCTTTAGAAGAAACAGGATACAAGATTATTTCTATTTGGGAGTGCGAATCCGACAATTTGTTGCTGAGAAATTTTGATCTTCAACATATATACCAAAAAATATTAAAGTAGAAGAAAAGTTAACTCTCAGGGATGCCTTCATGGGAGGTAGATGCAACGCAGTTAAGTTTTATCATGCCTGTGTATCAGATGAAGCTATCAAATACTTGGATATATAACGTCACTATATCCTTGGGTAAACGCGACCCAAATGTGTATCCGGTAGGGCATCCACAAATCATTACAGAAAACTTCAATAGCGTTTCTGCTTACTTTGGAATATTAAAAAGTGAAGATCCTGCCACCTACTAAACTATTTCATCCTGTGCTTGGATACAAGAGCAGAAATAAACTGCTGTTTCCCCTATGTAGAACATGTGCAGATGAAAACCAGGTTTTACGTTGTCAACATACAAATGAAGAACGATCAATTATTGGAACTTGGTGCTCACCTGAACTTGAGAAAGCTCTTGAGGTTGGGTATAAAATGATTCAAATCTACGAAGTTTGGCATTGGGAGCAAAAATCATCGACCCTATTTGAAGAATATATCAAAACGTTTTTGAAACTAAAACAAGAAGCTAATGGATGGCCACATGATTGTGTATCAGAACAAGACAAAATGCGATACATTGACAACTATGAAAAGAATGAAGGAGTGCGCTTGGACTACAACTCGATAATTAAGAATGCCGGAAGAAGAGCTGTCGCCAAGTCAATGCTGAATAGGTATATAAATCTGTTATCCACAAGGAACATTTCATAATGTATAATAGATGTCAAATTTACTAGTTATAGCACATATTTGTTACTAGGTAGCTTCCTAGCTGCCTGAAAACGTAAACGTGGGGCATGGTTGGTTATGCTCTCTACATTCAGATCAAAACTGGTAATTGTGCTGAAGTAGGTCTGAAATACGCAAGAAGGATTGCCACAAATTAACAAAAGATGCAAATTTCTAATTTTTTCTTCTTCCCTTCTTTAATTTTTGTATTTGTAGCTTCTGGGGTTACTTTGGAAAACGAACGAACTATGTCAACACCGACTACATTTCAGCTTACTACCAGCTGGTAGACTACTTATTGGATGATACTTTGGATATAACGGACATATACTTCACCGATTTCAATGGCATGGCGCAAATTTCTTATAAGCGGAAGAATGATCTGATGCCTCCTGATCATACTAGCAACGTCGTTGTGGCTGCTTTTACCACCTCTTACGCTCGTTTGAAGCTATATAGTTATCTAGAACAACTCGGTCAGAAAGTTCTCTACTTCGACACAGGTAAACGATTTCCATACTATTCCATTTATGTGTTCTAATTTCCATGGGTAATTGCTGAATTAAGCTGTAAACACTGATTCATGCACCAGTCTGAAAGAACAATCTAATTCTAAATTAAAAAGTGCTCTTAACGAGCTGTGATAAGGCTAAAATATAAACTGCATAGCTTATAATAACAAACCTGTAATGACAAGTTCTAAATTGAGTACCTCAGAGCCTGGAGTACCACAGGCTCTATAGCCCTCCGGAAAATAAGTTCTGGCCGTGATCATTAAATCCATATCTGCGTATTGTATTTCAGATTCCATATTCTTCGTCAGTCGTGCGTCAGATAAGCACATGGAGCCATCGACTGGGAGTGGTCTAGGAGAACTTAAAAATAAAATACTTGAAACGTACGGTCCTACAGCAGAAGCTGTACAGTTTTGGTCACTTGGCCCTAAAAACTACGGTTATACAGTGAGGAAAGCCGATGGAACCAGTTCATCAGATATAAAAATCAAAGGAATTCCGCTGAATGTATCCGTGACTGAAAAAATTAACAAGGAAACGATGCTGAAGCTGCTTCAGTGTGGTGAAAATACGGAAGTACACTACAGCCAGATAAAGAAAAACCTTCGTGGACTAGACATTAAAAGTAAAACTGTTCAGAAGTTGTATCAATGTGTCTACGACAAGCGTGTCTTAAATGACGATTTTACAACGTTGCCGTTTGGCTACATTGAATAGATAAATCTCAGCCATATGAGGCCTTTAAATCCGTTATTGCGTTTGATGGTTTTGCAGTGTTAGTGTAATGTGTTGATAAATAAACTAGCGAATTAATTTTTACTAACGAATTTGAAGAACAAGCGGAGATCTCTAAGCATGAGATGGCTGGTGAGTGGAGACTAAAATTATGGTAAAGGTACAAAAACATAAAGACCCCTGGAGATAATTTAAACCTATAGAAGGTTATGTATAGGATGCCGGTGCTTATCTCCCGGTTCTCATCCCGAAGCCAGGCGTGAAAACTCAAAAGGTGACTACATCCATGAAAGGAGGGGCGACCCTTCATCAGGAATTTATGAGAACACAAGCCCCTGTTACCTTCCCTCCGCAGTGGTATTATGGGTTAAAACCTTTTCCAAGTTATATCCAACTCTTACAGGAATATGTGAGAAATTCACGTTTAGAATAAATGCAATGTTTGACTACTGAAATTTATACAAGAAAAGGGATCGGAAGACAATATAACCAACTGTTTTCTCAGACTAAAGACTAATAAACCAACAATGACAAGACAATTTATTGAGTTGATAGGCCCTAAAAGGCTATTGCTTCAACCAGTTAATTAATATTAAAATACCAATGTAACAGCAAACAATAATGTGGCGTAGTGTGATTATTTAATTTTCAAGAGCTTAATTGCCAACAAATAGTGGGAAATAGGTATAAGGGTAGGGAAAGAAAGATATAGAATTATATTCTTCAGTGTTATTATCTCATCTCATTGATTGAGTCTGGGCTTGCTAACAGTGTATATACCGTTTTCTTGCAGTGGTTAAATTGTTCAAGTGAAATAACTTCGCAGGCCATTGGTGACTCCATTTGAAAGGCAAAGAATAACATAAGAAAGTGAGGTACTGACACAAGAAAATGTTTGGAATGAATTATATAACAACATACACACTGCTGAAGTTTGTGACATAAGTAAATGCGGTGAAACTAAAAACTAGAGAAATGCGAAAGGCATTGGGGTCAAATGAACAAACTTTATATGATCAGGAATATGCAACTAGCAGTGCCCCTATTGAAGCAAGTTTGTAGCTTACAATCAAACAGGCTCGAGAAAACAACCGAAAGAGCAAGCCACAAAATCAGATGTTTTGTGACGAGTGTCTGTCTACTAGTGATGTTTCAGGCGGCCCATTGATTTTCAGTTTCAGTTTCAGATTCAGTTTCAGGCCTGCTAATCGAGGATTTTCAGTTTCAGTTTCAGGCGGTCGCTCGTCGGAATTTCAGACTCAGATTCAGTTTCAGTTTCAGGCCTAGACTTAAATTTAATTTGTTATATTTTTCCTTAGTAAAATTTGAACTTAAGCTTTTTGGTACATCTTAAACGCATTATTTTTATTAGGCTGTGATATCATTCGTAAAACTTTAGTAAAAATTCAATATTCAACAGTAAAAGTGTAATGTAGAAAGCTCCTGTGAAATTTGTAACTGTTGTGGTCAGTTTTATGGGAATGTAATATATCCAGATATACCTAAATAAATCTATTAGAATGTAGAAATCCACTTTATGATACAAACAACAATAGCACAGCAGTGCTTGCAATATTTGAAATGTGTTTGTGTTCGAGCTGTTAATAGTTTCAGACAACACATCATCTGAAAATGGTATTTTCAGGCTAAGCGTAGAATGAAATTACAAGTTTCAGGCGAAGCGTTGTCTGAAATCACAATTTTCGGTCAAAGCGTAGATCTAAATCGATTGATACTTTCAGGCCCAGCAAGAGTTGAAATTATTTTCAGATTCAATGGTTGACTGAAATTATTTCAGTTTCAGTTTCAGTTCTATTTACTTCAAAATTTCAGTTTCAGTTTCAGTTTTAGTTTCAGTCGTCGATTTTTTGCATTTTAAGTTTCAGTTTCAGGCGTCGAGCTATACTATTTTCAGATTCAGTTTCAGTTTTAGGTGCTGAAACTGAAATATGTACTTACTTAAAACATTTTCAGTTTCGGTTTCAGGTGCTAAAACATCACTACTGTCTACATTATATCAGTGTTTAAACGATAGAAAATGAAGCGGGGCGGCCGGGCGGCGGAATTGAAACGTGATTATATCATCGCTGCTCGCTTGCGCAATCAGCGCAGCTGATTGCGCCTGCGGGCAGCGTAACAGTTTGCCCAAATGTGGCTATCTTGGAGCAGCGATAAATTCCTGCGATTATGATAAAGGTAGATCCCTGTTACGTCACTTGATATAAGCTGGAAATCGTAAGATGACGTAATAGCCAACCCATTGTTTTGGACAGCCGGCACAGACATGTTTGGTTTGTTCATAGTCGCTTTCACACCAAGGTTGTTATCGAAAGCATGTACAAGTTCACGATCGAGAGAAATTGCAGTTTATTAGCGATCGTTCGTATTTATCCTCAGTCTGAACTTATTCCCGTTTTCTTATTCAGACAGTTTTCTTTGCATTGTCCATGTTCATTAGCATGTTCACTTCAAGAGTGGTATCATTATATCGCGTTCCAAATGTTAGCATCATTCGTAAGAACATTTACTTTATTGATTAGAAAAGTCCGTGCTATAAGAAGACGATGTATGATTAACACATCATGTGTTGAAGGTGCTTGGGGGGGGTATGAACCATCTATACTACTCTGGGGCGATACTAAGGCAGACGCACACCTGAGCGTAACTTTCGCTAAACTTAACCGATTTAGTTCAAATTTGGTATGGATGCATTTGAACACATTTCTGATCGATCTGCAGCAAAATTTTAAAATTTTAAAAATTTTAAATTTTTAAGTCTTCCAAGGGGGGACCAAGGGGAACCAAAAAACTTTTTGTCTCCGAGTTTGCTGAAAAGTTGCATATAGGGGTTTTCTGGATTGCTGAACACGAATCTGAAAACCGTTTTTGGATCCAGCTTTTCGTTAGCTAAATATAAGCTTAAACATTAAGCTTACAACTTTAGCTTATTTCTAGCTAATGAAAAGCTGGATTGAAAAACGGTTTTCAGATTCGTGTTCAGCGACCAAAATAACCCCTATATGCAGCTTTTCAGCGAAATCGGAGACAAAAAATGTTTTGGTTCCCCTTGGTCCCCCCTTGGAATTCTTAAAAATTTAAAATTTTTAATATTTTAAAATTTTGCTGCAGATCGATCAGAAATGTGTTCAAATGCATCCATACCAAATTTGAACTAAATCGGTTAAGTTTTGCGAAAGTTACGCTCAGGTGTGCGTCTGCCTTAGTATCGCCCAATCTGGTTGTGATTTTGAAAAATTCACATTTTCTTTGCTGTGCGCAGGAAGAGATGCCGCAGAGAGCTCTCCGTTGGGTGTAACATGTACTTTAGGAGTTTAGGACTACAAATATGGACAATGCTTGACTGACGGACCATTGCTGTTGAAATTGTCGAAATCTTGCAGTATTTGATTTTTCACAGTGTTGTTTCAGTAGACGATTTTAGTTTCAGTTTCAGTCGGTGGTTCGAAATAATTTCAGTTTCAGTTTCAGTCGGCGGACCGAAATAGTTTCAGTTTCAGTTTTAGTTTCAGCCGGAGTTTCAGTTTCAGTTTCAGTTCGCTTTAAAAACAAGGGTTTCCAGCTCTCTGAGTTAATATAAAGCACAATTTAATGTTTATTCAGCCTCTCTTACAGCCATGTTAACAGAATCGAAGCTCAAAACCTTAAAAATGTCAAGATTTAAGGAAAGACTGAAACTAGTTTCAGTCCGAGTTTCAGTCTTTTACCCAATATAGTTTCAGTTTCAGTTTCAGTTTCAGTCGATTGCCTAAAAATGTTTCAGTTTCAGTTTCAGGTCTCTTCTCAAAATACTTTCAGTTTCAGTTTCAGTTTCAGTGACTGAAACATAACTATTTTTCAGAAAATGGTCAGTGTTGGACCTCGCAAATCAATTTTCTCTTATCTCTCTATCTCTTAAACCGTGAGGAATCGAAGAATACTCTCAAGAACAAAGTTGTAGGCAGGGTTTTTTGCGTCCAGATGTGTGTCTGGACGCAAAGTTATCTAGACGCGATGAAATTTTAACGGGACGCAAGCTAGACGCAACATTATTTTGGGAGAAAATTTACTTTGGTAAGAGTAAAAACTTTAAATGTTTCCAATACCAGTTTTTCTGTTATATCCAAAAATTTCTTCGGGTCCTTGAGGCTCCGCGCCCAGATCCCCGGTATTTCCTACTTTGTCATGGAATGCCAAGGTGCAAGGCACGCCTCAATGTTACTCAATGTTGTTTGTTAAGTTGTTGTCCACCTGCATCCATATCAGATCTTTTCGAAATGGATCTGACTAACTAAAGTCTGACACAAAAAGGGGTGTACATAATCTGTAAGGCCTCCAGTGAACTAAATATACGTCGTAACCTCATAAAACCATATATTTTCGGAATCCTTGCAGCGAAGCGAACATTTTTATAAAGCTTGATGAGGCTGTGCCTCCGTAGCTCAGTCGGCAGAGCGTTTGCCTAGTGCGCAAAATGTCGTGGGTTCGAGTCCCACCGGAGGTCCGAAAAATTCGGACCTCCGGTGGTACATGACTTTCTTCTTCTTTCTCATTTATAAAATTTAAAATTTTCTAAAATTTCAAAAATTTTAAAACATCGGATTTTCGGGTAATTTTTTCGGACCGTTCAAGATATTCAGCTCATTCTTTCAGAAAACGTTCCCCATCCGAAGGCGCATCGACTGACACAAGAACGAAAAACATTGGTTGAGAAATAAGCATTTTATTCCAAAAATTCGTTTTTACATTTTCTTTGAAGTTTGCCGCTTTTTGCAGATTTGACTGGTTATTACTCGCGACTCACTCAATGGAAAATTTTTCGATTAGATTTTCAGGACCGCCTAGGGGTCCGCTTTCATCTGATATGTGTGGTATTTCAAATTTTGAAAGTCGATTTTTTCGAAAAATTCCACTTTTTGCAACAAAATTTCGGCAATGCGAATCTAGCAAAAGTGAGTAAAAATAGCATAATCAAAAGGTTTAATCTGAGCTGAATCTAACGATAGAAAGGTTTTGTTGTTACGATTTATATTGCGCCAGCAATGAATTTTTAAACAATATCCCTTATTTCAGCTGGTTTTGCTTAGTTTACACTGCTTCAGTTAAATCACGGCGGCAACATCAAAGAGAGCCAAAAACCAACTGAAATAAGGGATATTATTTAAAAATTCCTTGCTGGCGCAGTGTAAGTCGTAGCAACAAAACCTTTATATCATTGGATTCAGTTCCGCTTGAACGTTATGATTATGCTATTTTTACTCACTTTTGTTAGGTTCCCATTGCCGAAATTTTGGGGCAAAAAGTGGTATTTTTCGAAAAAATCGACTTTCAAAATTTTAAATACCACACATATCAGGTGAAAGCGGACGCCTAGGCGGTCCTGAAAATTCTGAAAAAAATTTTCCGTTGAGTGAGTCGCGAGTAATAACCAGTCAAATCTGCAAAAAGCGGCAAACTTCAAAGAAAATGGAAAAACGAATTTTTGGAATAAAATGCTTATTTCTCAACCAATTTTTTCGTTCTTGTGTCAGTCGATGCGTCTTCGGATGGGAAAATTTTTCTAACAGCTGAATAGCTTGAACGGTCCGAAAAAAATCCCCGAAAAACCGATAGTTTAAAATTTTTGAAATTTTGGAAAATTCTAAATTTTATAAAAATGTTCGTCTCGCTGCAAGGATTCCGAAAATATATAGTTTTATGGGTTTACGACGTATTTGGATATGCTATGTTCTGCTTTGATCTAACTCCTGACGGTTGTGGAAATAGTTCTCATCACTTGGAGCTAAGTAGACAGGGAAACCTACGACTGAGCCTGCAGTATGCTAGCAATCTGGTGCAAAGTGCAAACAATCAATGTTATCGTCTATGGTGAATTTGAGAGCATCATCGAGATAACAAGATCTCGTGAGCTATTAATGGACTACAAGGCCTAATGAATACTCCGGAGATTGAGCGGTTGCTGGAAAGGATTCCTAATTTCAAAGGGGTATTTGCAAAGGATGAACTGGTGGTTGATGGTCCTGGTGGTTTGGTGGTTAATACGGCTCCCTCCTCTCATCCCGGGCAGCATTGGGTGGCAATCTACGTCCCTGCCGATGGACAAATGGAATTCTTTTGCTTCTATGGAATAATGAATCCTAAACTTTATGGACTTAATCTGACTCATTGTGTATGTAATTATATGCCTTTGCAGTGCATTGATAGTAGTGCGTGTGGTCTATATGTTGTTGCTTTTTTGTTTTGGTGGTGTAAGGGTTGTGGGACTTTTAAACAGTTTTTAATGCTTTTTGGTGTGGCTTGTTCAGAAAATGACAAAAATATGAAACATTTGGTAGCGGTATTGTCTCATATTTAATTTTTCATGCGTGTATTGTATTTTTCATGCGATTGTAAATAAATAATGAATAAATCCTAGTAGTTGGGTAGGGCTTAAACCTAGGATCTAGGAACCTAATTGGAGACTGTTTGGGATTGGGATAATGTACTCTTGGTACTTGTAATCTATACACCACTTACCAGGTTTGGCAATTCGGTGAGCGGATGCTGTGCTGTTTCTGCAATGTCTTCAGGATTTCGCCCCTGGGAAGGTCAGGCGTGCTATCTGAAATAAAAATGGCTTTGTAAACTAAATTGTTTATTATCAATTTATATAGTTTAAAGTGTATCAAGTTAAAAGGATATATTATGAATACAGATGTTAACAGCTCGATGTCAGACTCAACATCGCAAGGCAAGTCTTAAGTGCAGCTGTATATGTAAGTTTATACTAGATTTATTAAATTTAAACATATCAAACTTACTAGAATCAAATGGTGATGGTGGTGGTGGTGGTGATGATGATGATAATGATAGTGATGTGATGATAGAGACTGGAAAATATTGCTTAGGCTGAAGAAAATCATGTTTTTATACTGAAAATTCAGGGTAAATATTTAGGGTGGTGGGTCAGCGATTAAGAGCAAAGTTTTGAAATTGGGTTAATATTTTGTATGTTTGTGTGTGTAAAAACTAAATTTTTGGTTTCTATTATTTTGCATTAGAGGGGGTGAACTTGTTTTTCTACTGTGCGCCCTTACCCAAAGTTTAAAGTTCAGTAGTATCTTTAACTTTGCAATTAGGGCACTGGCCTATTTTCTGATTTCTTTAGTTTAAAATATATTTCTTTGTCATTAACTGTTTTCTTTTCATCAGGGAGGTGCCTTCAATATTTCTGTGGTAAGTTTACGTGTTTTTATTAGTTTATTATAGTTTAGTTAGTTAGTTTAAGTTTATGACATTTTAACAACAATTTTGGTGGCTTGATGGAAGTGATGATGTTGGAAAGAAGTCTAAGTTGCCACAAAATTTTTAATTAACTTAAATAGTGTAGTATATTAATGGCTGAGGAAGCGCCACCAGCGCCACTTGCGCCACTGCGCCAGAAGCGGTATTTTTATACTACTGGCTCGGCTCGGAGTTTCAATTCTCCGGCTCAGGCTCGGCTCGGCTCGGGAGAAATTGTTGCCGGCTCGGCTCGGCTCGGCTCGGCTCGCGAGCTGAGCCCAGCCGAGCCGCGAGCCAAAATCCTCACCTCTTGGGAATCCTTTGTGAAGTTCTTCACTGGTTGCCAATTTTTAACTTTTGCTACTGTAGTTTTGTGGTTAAGTTACTTTGTTTACTATATTTGCCGTATACCCCACCACTGAATACGACCTTTTACAATTCAATCGATATTTCCACAGTATCCAAATGAGTAAGAAGGACTGCAATAGTTCTCTTTGCGAATATCATTTAGGTATATGGTTCTGCCAATCGTTTATTAATCAACCTCATCACATATGTTATTATTTCATTTTAACGAATCATTTTTCTGTATGGTTTCCTTCGCATTTGGGAGTTAAGACGGTTGGTAATATGTGGAAAATATGTCCAACATTGAGTTTCGTCACCAGTATTTATCCTGTGACAATTTCTTGCATTAGATATCTTCGGTTGCTATCTTTCTAGAGATATAGGCTGAATAAAGTCCAGAAACTGCTGCGAAGAGAAATTGCACAATACCCAAAATCGATGCTCCCATCTGAAATAAAAATGCTTACTTCGTTATTACAGTGTCGTACTCTTCCTATCATGTACTCTTGTAATTATTAGTTGTTAATTTCCGGGATTTTGAGCGATTGGCTCCAACAAATGTTTATATCCGAAAGTACAAAGATACCTATATCTGTATTTGCGTTTTCATAAAAAGCTTAAACGGCTTAGCTTATTAGATAGAAAAAGAAACGATGTCGAGAAAGTACCGGGGTCGGCTGATCCTCTTGCTCAGTAGCACTAACACTAACACTAACAGATTTTAGCACTAACAGCGGTGCGAACAGACGAGACGACTGGGCGACTCTTCGATCCTCGGACTCAGTAGCCTGGTTTAAGTCTACCCAATCCGGGATGTGTCCACGTTAGATCGTGAGTTTGATTCCTCCAAGCTCCATTTCTCTTCAAGACCGATATACGTTCAGTGAGCAACTGTTATTTTCTACAGATGCCCTCAAATCAGTACCTTCTGGAATCAAACAGAAGACCAACACCTCTTGCTCAGTACAGCCATCACACTCCTGGGGGTAATATTTGGGCACAAAGTTTTCGGTGCCTAGTATTGCCTCGTAGCCATTCTGAATTATCTGGCCTACGTTCCAAGGACGTAGACACCACACCCTACAATTAGATGAACTAAACTGAGAGCATCTTCGCTCAGATGCTGAAATGCCTCTAGCTCAAGACTGACTGTCAGTTGCACACCACAATTCTCACACTCTAAGTCACAATTAGACCAGCTTTAAGCAAACTCTGATGACAGCGTGATATTAGCCAAATTAAAGTTCTGATCAAAGCTAAATTGATCCTTAATATAAGTCCTAAGAACCTAGCGGAAAGGACTACAGAACCTATAAATGTTAGGATTAATATACAACAGTTATGTGCAGATGATGATCAGATGATACAGACTGTGGGTAATGAAGTTAGGTAGGTACAGAACAAAACTGGTTAAATGAGCAAAACAATACAAAACAAGTCTGATCATCGCTAATCGATTCCTAAGGCTTGTTCCTAATCGACAACCTACTTCCATTTTCAATTAAACCTAGCAGAAACACGTCTAGTGAACAACTGTCGTGTTCTACAGATGCCCACAGATCAGTACCTTCTGGAATCAGACAGAAGATCAACACCTCTTGCTCAGTACAACTATCACACTTCCAGGGGAAATATTTAGGCACAAAGTCCTCAGTGCCTGGAATTGCCTCGTAAGCTCTCTCAACAATCTGGTCTACGTTCCACGGGCGTAGACAACTGCAAACTACAATCGGATGAACTAAACCAAGGGTCTCTTCGCTCAAGTACTGGAATGCCTCTAGCTCGAAACTAACAGTCAACTCTGTACCACAATGCTCGCACTCTAATTCGCAATGAGATACTACCGGTACAAACTCTGCCAGCGTGATGTAAGCCAAGTCCTAACTAACGTCCTAAGTAAGACAAAACTGATCCCTAACTAGATCCTAAGATCCTAGCAGAATTGACCACAGAACCTATAAATTTTAGGATTTAATGTACAACAGTTACGTGCAGACGAAATAAGATGATACAGACTGTAGTTAATAGGATTAATTAGTTACAAACGGTATTGGTCAGCTATTCAGACAATACAAAATAACACAACTGCAATTTGACCACGGTACAAGTACTGATACAACCGAACGCAGACAAGTTACTACACTCAATACACACAGAAAAACACAGCTGACCACTACAACCCTAAGGCTCGTACCCAATTAATGAACCTAATAATTTTTTAGTTAGACCTAGCAGAAATCCTAGACCTAACCAGCAGTCTGATACATAAATAGACAACGCAAGTTTAGCTTAAGAACTTTGGTGAGAACCTGAAACCTACAAAATTTCGAATGAATTAGTTATGAATCGCTCGTCTGGTATATACAGTTTCTAATCGAGTGATCACTATATCCTTTATCTAACCGCCTGTATGCTTGAAGTGCCCATGTGCTTTTATTTTAAATGAAAATATCAATATTACACGGATTTCAACCCTTCCCAGGCACTATATATTAGTTCCAACTACCCGCGCCGCAGATAACCGGACGCTAATATCCTACTTCCTGCATATAGAAGCAGCCAGCGGTTAATTCGCACATTTTAAAAGTACAGCGAAAGAGAGAAACAAGCGATGAAACAATGCATAATGTTCAAAAGTTCACAATAGCTTAAGATCAGTCTTCTGGTCAAAGATTCAGGGCCCCCAACTCCAAACCACAACCGAATGTTTGAAGCCTCGCAACAGCCACTCAAAACCGATAGGCGGCGGAAAGTTCGCTAAGGACGGCTGATAGTTGATCATAAGGTCGATTGAGGGAGTAAGCCTCAACTGGGGGGAGCAGTGGTGAATGACAGTGACAAAAGTAGAACCGAACGGGTGTCGGACAAAAACCCATGTCGTCTGATGAATCGTACTTTGCCCCCGGCTGTCTGCTTATCCCGTTCTTTTAAAGAAAAGAAAAGCAAAATTCTGAGAATAAGACATTAGACGCCTCCTGATTTGGAGGATCTGATGGCGATAAAGAAGACGGGGGATCCGCGAGGGAACTACCACCCGTGAGACAAAGAAAGGAAGGATCGGGCGAATTGGGAGCAGGTTCCACAGGTAAAGCAGCACTGATCAGCAAGCAGCAGGAACATCAGATCCAAATCCGGCTGGGTACAGGTCAGGCTGATGAAGACCTGAGTCAAGTAGGTTAAAACCGATATTTTCTGGGTGCCCAAGACGCTAGATTGCGAGTTTGAGAAGTTCCCAAAAGTCCAAGCTTCTTAGTGGATTTCCTTGCGGAAATCTACGCGAACCAAGTAAAATATACACAGGATTTG
>JASAND010009528.1:0-24348 GCA_030248195.1 Trissonchulus latispiculum | reverse complement strand
GTCAAGAAAAGGCTTTGTCAGCACAAAGATATAAAGGTTCATATGCCAAAAGAGGTAACTGTTTCAAGTGTAACAAGCCAGGACACTACGCAAAAGAGTGCAACTCAAGGAAAGAATAAAATCCCACTCTATGCAATTGGTAAAAAATAAAAGCTGTATAAAAGCAGCGACATCATATGATCAACTCCACAAAAAGAATACAAGTAGTTTTCATCCGTAAATTAACAGCACACTAGCGATTTGAGCAATACATGATAGTTTTACTTTTCTTACCAGCTTACCCTTAATGAATCACGCAAAAATATTGGACCACTTAAACATGTTGTAGGCATTTATTCTTTCTAAGTTCACAGATTGGTCTGTAATTTCCTTGTCAGAACGTGAAAATTTAGTGCAAGTTCGTAGTTAACCCTGCTCAAGAGCAAGTTTAGTCAACCACATGTTACTTGCTTAGCATTTGGTTAGCAGGTGGTTAATTTAACCACATTTGGTGCAAGATAGTTTGTGGTTAACATCTAGTTAACCAAATGGTTAGCAGCAAATCGGCTACCATTTGCTAACCACATTTGGTGCAATCCAACGTTAGATAATACAATATGAAGTCCCTAGTATCTAACTGTTTCTGTAAACTCTTTTCAGCACTAGGTTCCTCCTAGCTATACTGTTGTATAGGAAATTCCATCCAATGTTGCAATTACTCTGCAAAAGAATGATGTATAGTCACCATGTGATACCAGGTATAAAAGAGATGATTTTCAATTAGTAAAGATCAGTTTGATGGTGACAAGGCTATAGTTACAACATATACCTTGAATGTTTCCGTTATTCCATCACAGATATAGGGCGCCTCAATTCTGAGTCCAGTGCAAATTTTGGTTGCCAATTTGGCAATTCCTTCGACAGAAGCGTCCTGCTGAAATAGACTGTGAATGATTCCGAAACCGGCTCGACAGGAGAGACATTTGGCCAGATCGCCTCCGGAAGTCTTCGCCTTCAAGGCCGGATGCGAGAGTGTGGTGGAAAGCAAAGCTCCCAGTGTGACCCAGAAAATCCGAATGTGCATCCTGCGGTGCTGGGCTCAAACCGTCTTCTGAAATATGTGTGCAATAATAAAAACTGCGAAGTAGCGAGAATGGGTTGCCGCTGCTTTTTCCGTTTATATGTAGGCGATATCTCCAAAAAGAGGCACCTCTGTGACCCAATACAGTCTGATTCGTGTAGTCCGTATCGACAGCTCTCATTAGAGTATATACCGTATTGACCATATTTAGAGAAGATTCGATTTTTGGTCATGTTGGACGATTTTGACCATTTTTGACCCTTTTGAAGCTCCGTAACTCAATTTTCGTACAGTTTGGCGGCTTGGCCCTAGTACAACTTTTTATCTACTCCATGAGTGCTTTCGAATGAGCCCCATCTTAGGTGGTTTTCGCTGCTTTCAATTTTGACCAAGTGCAACATCACCGTATCGAGTACCTTCGCATACCGCAACGGGGGGCTCCCCCAGCGCTTCAGTCAACACTTCACCCCACTCCCACTGACGGACATACCCAGACGAAAGGGTTGCTTTTATGTGAAAAAAGTAACAACCCAATAACTGTTTGAGAAAGGCATTTGGGTTTGACCTTTTTGCTACTTATTAACTGCCTTTAGTATATCAATCAATGGCCTTTTTTGATTCCATATGTTTGAAACCTGGAAACGTGTCCGGCTGTGTTTGACATTAATCAGGTTACTAATCAAGTGAGGCTCAGAGCGTTTGCCTGGTGCGCAAAAAGTCGTGGGTTCGAGTCCCACCGGAGGTCCGAATTTTTCGGACCTTCGGTGGTACATGACTTTCTTCTTCTTTCTCATTTGGTGGCGCGAATCAACTAATAGCCAAGTTCTTAACTTAGGACTCTACTGAGTGATCATGACATTTGTTATGATTACGGTGTTTTGTGCTGTTAGATCAGGGATCGGGAATGATGCAAAATGGTGTAGCTCTAAAACGTCCGACGAATTGATACTTTAAAAAAAGAATTAAACTCCGGTTTTTATTTCTCAACTTTTGATCCGGTGATCAGTTGGACACAAAATATGCTAATCCGATTGACCTTCTGGTGGGGTGGGGCGGAAAACTATTTCGACGAGGTGCTTTTCTACCCCCTCTCTAGCATTTGCCGCTTCAATCCTATTGGCTGTTCGATTAACAATCTATCACGAAATCTGGTCTGGCTATATAAAATCCGAACCGTCATCCAGAATGGGGAATATAGGGATAATTTCAACCCCCTAACCCAGATTCTGCAAAACTTGATCTATTGAGCTGAAATTTGGCATGACTATGTTTTCGACCAAGCTGAGTTAAAATATGCAAAATGAAATATTTTTCGATTTTGCGAAATTCTATCTTTTCGATTCCTAAGGTGGACCAAGGCGAACTAATTTTTGCATGTTTTTGCATGCACTTTTTGCAAAATATGCATGTAAGCTAAGCTAACGAAAAGCTGAATCAGACTGACTATATCAATCTTAGGATTGCATCACGCGCTTGCAGCGAATAGCTGCACATAAATTAAGTTTAGAATATTTTACTAATTTTGATTTTTGTTTCAGGTAAGGAAATTACATGAACATGGGAAAAGATAGCCAGCAGCTTCACTGGATTTCAATGGAATTGGATGATGCTTTGTATACAGCGCTGGAGCTTTAAGCCTGCTGCAATCAAAAAAGCTGCATGGCTGCTGCAAAGCTAGGAAAGCAAAGAAACGAAAGCTAAGTTCTCATAAGTTTTTGTATCAATAAATTTGACAGGGAGCTAAATTAAAAATTAGTAGCGACTGATGAGAAATGTGCTGATCAGAGGATGTTTCTTTGATGCATCCCCTGCAGGAAGTCAGCAGCTGTTTTGTCTTTGATTTGGCTGACAATAGAAATGGGCATGGCGGGTGGAAAAGGTCCTTCTGTGTCCATTTCTGTTGCTCAGTCAAACTAATTTCAATTTAAATAAATCACCTTTATTTCTAAATATATACTTCTACATGGAAGGCAGTGTGGATCTTTTCAGGATACCCCCCCAGACCCAGATTCCGCAAAACTTGACCAAATGAGCTGAAATTTGGTATGGGTATGTTTTCGACCACGCTGAGTTCAAATATTGCAAAATTTTCGATTTCGCGAAATTCGATTATTTCGATTCGTAAGGAGGGACCAAGGGGAACCGAAAACTTTTTTGTCTGCGATTTTGCTGAAAAGTTGTATTCAGGGGTTTTCTGGGTCACAGAACACGAATCTGAAATCCGTTTTTCGATTCAGCTTTTCGTTAGCTCAGTATAAGCTAAAGTTTTAAGCTTAAGATGTATAAGAATGTATGCTTATACATTTTGTATATATACATATATAATGATGCTTAAGTATAAGAAAAATTTTGCGATATTTGAACTCAGCGTGGTCGAAAACATACCCATACCAAATTTCAGCTCATTTGGTCAAGTTTTGCGGAATCTGGGCCTGGGGGGTTATCCTGAAAAGATCCGGCAGTTTTTCCATATATTCTATTTGAGAGCTCGCCCCCTTTCCTGCAGCCGTTATTTTCTTTAAGGCTTTGCGAGCAAGCCAGGATAGGTTTCTGCCATCCTAGTCACTGTTGATACGCGGGGGGCAGCTATTGTCGGGTAAACGACGACAGCTAACCTTGGGGCTGACCCTGGCCAATAACCGCAAGTCAGTCTGGCTTGGGGGCCTCGTTTTCTGTCCTTGGCCTTCACGTCTCCGCTTCCTGACTGCCTTTCTGTAGTCTGCGGAGAGTAGCATCTGTCGGGTCTCTTGCTGTACCCAATGATGCTGAGCCGAATACAAAATACAAAAAAGCTGAATCAGAAAGAGGAATACAAATTCCTGTTTTGCAACCCCGGAAACCCCCTCTATGCAACGTATACGCTAAATTAGAGACATAAACGTTTTCGGTTGCCTTAGGAGAGGACGCGATAAAGTCAAATTTTTCGAAATAAAAAAGTGGTCGAAGGCACAGCTATACAAAATTATAGCTTATTTGGTTCAGTTTTGAGGAATATGGCCCTAAGGGGGCTTCCTGAAAAGATCCGAATATTGTGCGCAATGAGGAAGAAAATGGAAGAAAGCGTAATTTTTAACTTTGCAGTTAGTTAGAATAAAACAGAATTATGAACTTTTGGTCGGTTTTATAGGATATCTTTTCACATTAGAGTGATGATCACGGCTCTAACCCATTACAAAATCCAACGAATGCCGAGTGCAATGGAAGCGAAGAGAATGCTGAAGTTCTACAAAGTCTAAAACAAGGCTGCAACCTAGGCCAGAGAAAAAGCCTGGCGATGTAAGAAGCATGCTCTGAATTGCCTTGCAACGGTTTGTGCAACAAAATCTGAGCTAGATAATTCACTGTACATAATCCGTTATCAATCACAGCGTGAACAAACTTTGACAGCTGCAGCAATTGCACAATCACTTTTTCTTACTTTTTAATAGACATAAAGGCTAAGCTGGGCTTTTATCAGTGTTATCACATTTGAGTGGTATTGTTTAAGGAAAGTGTGACATCATGTCATGCTGATTTATGATAACACTGTTTCAAACGGTATCACTAGCGCATAACGCTCCAGTTCTTCATCGGATTTAAAGTGCATCAGGATATTGATAAGAGGTCGTGAGCGCAGCTGCACCCAAACGAAATAATCATCACTAAGTCTCCACAGTACTCAGAAAGTGAAACTTTGTTTGCTTTGCTCATTCAAATTGTACTGAATACCTATAAGTTTAAATATAACCCAGTTATGTCAAGTGTACATAATACATAGGAGTGTGAGAACTGGCACACACTATGTATGATAAGCGTGACACATCCTGTGTATACTAACGGCTACCCTCCCCGCAAATCAAACCCCAGAGCCTCCCTCGCAAAATGCAAATTGGTACCCAGTCGATAAAGAGGGTACTCTCACTCGGTCTGTGCTCTCGAAAACCCAAGTACTACGTGTTAGTTTTGTGTCTGTTTTGAGCTTTAAGACGAATATTTTTGAAGTGATTGGTCCAATCTGCGGGTGGGCCAGCCGTTGGCGTGCAGAGGATGTGTCACGCGTATAATACGTAGGGTATGCCATCTGTCATACTCTTATTACTACTACTCTTGGCCAAGCTGCCTAATGGAACAGTGGGCGGAACCATGGACGGACAAAACGGATTCGGATTTACATGTATCTTCATCGCATCTTTATAGATTATTGAGATGAATCCAGAAACGGTTTTTATATTTATTATATATTACATATATGTACTATTATACATAAGATACTTTCAACTCCACCCGCTGCCAGCTGTTTGATAAGTACCATACTTTTCAAAAAGCGTGTATGCAGAAACGCGGTGAAACAAAAGTGCCAACACTACTGGGCTAGGAATTTCGAAATTTCCTTTGATTAATTCAGATTTATGCCATTAAAGGAGAGATAGGTTGGCCGCATATATTTAGATGTACCGCTTCTGTCTACAGTTCACTATTCGGCATCATGGACCGCTCGTTTCTAGTGTCATTCCTGCTACAGTGTGCAGTGGTGTGCTTTGCCCTGGGTGTGGAATTCGAAGAGGGATCGACTGCGGCCACGACTCCTGAGTCCTCCACGCCTGGTGTGCCTCCTCAGATGATGACTTGCATTCTCTGGTTCTGCAATTACAGACTACCAATCTACGTCCCCCCGCAACGCTATTGGCCAAGACGCCAGAGAACTACAACATTCCCGAAACTACCTGAACCAGCTACAGTCTCACCAAAATAAAGACATTCAATTATATTTGATTTACTTTGTCGTTGGAGTGAATGAGTGAGCGATAAGTGAAACTGCTGGAAAGATAGGTACAAGAGTGCATTATATAATTTAAACCACTAGAGGGATTCTCTTCAATGCATTGCGTAACGGTGTTCCGCCCACAATATGCGAATGATCCCTGTTTGGTGGAGGGGCAAACTAAAATACGTAGATCTTCAGAGTTTAGATGGGTCGCCAAAAGAGACAGACCTTTGGAGGGGGCGTCAAGACAGTCCGGTTAAATGCGATTGGCTGTTGTTGCCCCCCCCCCAACGGGGATTTCTGTTGGCGACCTCACCGCGAAACGACCCTTTTTGAGAATTATGATTACGGAGCTACCGTAATCCTTTGCTAGAGCCCCCTCCATTAGTGATGTGGATCGGATCGGATCAGCAGTCAAAGATTTAACCGATCCGATCCAATCCGGGTCCTGGATCGGTCGATCCGATACGATCCTGCGATCGCTCGCTTCTTTACAACAGTTACATACATAGTTGAAACTAGGGTTGCGCCGGGGCCGTGTAACGGGGCCGGGACCCGGGCCGGGCCGGCCCTAATTCGGCCCGGTCCCGCAAAATTTACCAATGGCCCGGCCCCGTCGTGCCGTCTGAATGTATATAACACATTTATTATATATTTTCTGCTGTATATATGTATATTTCTTGGCGTACGTAGCACACATTTCTCCTTAATGTGACGCTGGGCCAGCCAGATAATAAATTTGACTGTTTTAAAACATACTTAAATTTGCTTTACGTGCCTGCTGTTGCTTTAGAGAAAGTTTGAGTCACATCTTTCAGTTTCCTATGTTATTATTGTTATATTATTATATTTATAATATTATTATATATATATATTAATATTATATATATTTATATATATATATTATATTTATAATATTAGTGCTTGACCTGTCTGCTTGAAATTTGAAAACGTTTGTTTGAGGTTTGAAAAGTTTCCTCTACTACTAATTTGACTCAATAAAGCCAGCTTTACAAAATTTGGAAATTTTTCCAAATTTAATATTGGAATTACCGCAAGGTGTAAACATTGGTGATCGCAGAATAAGAACGGAAGTCTGTTTTCGATTCAATTTTTCACTAGCCCAATATAAACGAAAGTTGTAAGCTTCAGCTGTAAACTTTCCTGCTCTAAACCAAATCGATATTCGATAAACGGGCTCCAAATCAGTTTTCTCCGACTCCGAAAATCCGTATATTTAGGACACAAAAATGTGTGCTGGTTCCGGTTCCCTTAAACTTAAAAAGTTGAATTGTGTAAAATTTTATATTTTTGTCACCGAACGACCAGAAATGTTATCAAAATGCACCCATGCATATTTTAGCTGAATCGCTAAAGTTTTGAGAAAGTTGTGCACTGGTGGGCGTCCGCTGAAGAGTCACCAAAATGTATCTACTGTATTTTCCTTATTATGTTCTGGTCAGTTTTAAATTTATCTGGTTTGCTAAATTTAGAAATATCTCTCATGGGGCCCGTTGCATAAAAGTTATTACTAATAAATTATTAGTGTTTAGTTGATTAGTGTAGCAGTTTGACTGAAAATAACTAAAGTTATGGGAGAGCCAGAGGGATATTCAATATGCTTTTTTGCAGCTTTTGAGATGTTCTATAGAACTATATATTCAAAACGGGTATAATTACAATGTGGGCTGAGCCAACGGAATAACCTTAAAAAATCGCGTTTTCTCTGATATCTGTGATCAGAACTATATATTCAATAGAACAATTTTATTGAAAGTCTTGGCCATTTTTGAATTAGCCACTTCATTATCTACAATATAATACCGAAAACATCACAATTTGTTGGCTCAATTAAAAGTTTTGCTCTTTAGTATTGCTGCACTAATCAACTAATCACTAATAATTTATTAGTAATAACTTTTATGAGACGGGCCCCTGAGAAGTCCAGGTTACCTATTTGAAAATTGAAAAATATCAAATGAAGCCAAGCAACAACACTTTTAGAGGAAACTTTTGCTGCAAATCGAGGAGTACTCAGCATCAGTTTAAATGTAAAAAATGATTCTTATTTGGTACAGAACTGTTTTGTAAGATGTGCACATAGCAAAGTAGACGGTTCTGGGAAAACTGTAATTATGTAACGTGTGCGCGCACACATCGAAGCCGATGAATTTTACCATACAGCGCTAATGTGCAAGGTGTGGGCATGCCGAAGAACCATTCTTCCAACAAAATCCATAGAGGTGATTGTGTGCAATAGTATAACCCGCTCTGTAAATTGAATTTTTTAATAAAAACTTTCATTGAATGTATGGCACCCACTACAGTCCGATTGGCTGGGCACACTTCAGAAAGCCTCTTTAACTTTATCCCCCCCAACAAATTTGGTCAACTTCAAAGGCTTATTGCAAGAGATCAACAGAACTTTCGAGCATGATTTATACATCTTTGGAATGCTCGAGATGTGCTCTTCATTGGAATGCTCGAGATGTGCTCTTCGTTGAAATGCTCGAGATGTGCTCTTCGTTGGAATGCTCGAGATGTGCTCTTCGTTGGAATGCTCGAGATGTGCTCTTCGTTGGAATGCTCGAGATGTGCTCTTCGTTGGAATGCTCGAGATGTGCTCTTCGTTGGAATGCTCGAGATGTGCTCTTCGTTGGAATGCTCGAGATGTGCTCTTCGTTGAAATGCTCGAGATGTGCTCTTCGTTGGAATGCTCGAGATGTGCTCTTCGTTGGAATGCTCGAGATGTGCTCTTCGTTGGAATGCTCGAGATGTGCTCTTCGTTGGAATGCTCGAGATGTGCTCTTCGTTGAAATGCTCGAGATGTGCTCTTCGTTGGAATGCTCGAGATGTGCTCTTCGTTGGAATGCTCGAGATGTGCTCTTCGTTGAAATGCTCGAGATGTGCTCTTCGTTGGAATGCTCGAGATGTGCTCTTCGTTGGAATGCTCGAGATGTGCTCTTCGTTGGAATGCTCGAGATGTGCTCTTCGTTGGAATGCTCGAGATGTGCTCTTCGTTGGAATGCTCGAGATGTGCTCTTCGTTGGAATGCTCGAGATGTGCTCTTCGTTGGAATGCTCGAGATGTGCTCTTCGTTGGAATGTTCGAGATGTGCTCTTCGTTGGAATGCTCGAGATGTGCTCTATTTAATAGTGTAAAGCAGTTTGCAGTATAGCTTGCTGCTATAAAAAGTTAAGCTTAACAAGCTATCAAAGTTACCGCTTTTTGCAATTTTTGGTAGTCTTTTAAGCTTAACTTTATGTAGCAGCAAGCTACAGCAAAGTGCTTTACACCATTAAATAGGGCACATCTCGAGCATTCCAACGATATATAAATCATGCTCTAAAGTTCCGTTGATGTCTTGCAATAAGCCTTTGAAGTTGACCAACTCTTGTTGGGGGGATACAGTTAACCCTTTCCATCCTGGGGTTGTTTCTGAACAACCAAATATTATTGGCATGTACAAGGCGCGCATGACGAGATTAGCCAATGAAATTTTAGTCGTTTCTAGACAACAACAGGCTGCAACAATGCAAATACAGAGCAGTCTTAAAACGGCTCTAATGGTGGGCGGGGGCGGCAAGGAGTGTTGGGGAATCTGCCAGGAAGGTTTGTCCGACCTTGGGAGGTCCTGCAAGTCGGACAGTTTGAGCCCCCCGGTTTCAAAAATTATTTTAAAGTTGCGTCATATGTCATTGTTTTAGCTATAGAAACGAATACTGAACATTCCTTTTACAGATCCCTCAAAATTTATTTGTCTATTAGTTGTTTCTAAACAACTTCAGGATATTTCAATGACAACCTAATCAAAGTCAGTAGACAGTTGGATAGTCTTGTGCCTAACCAATCAAACTGAAAATAGCAGCGCTTGTAATCATTCATTAATACAGGGAGCGACTCCGGAGGGTCTACCTTCTAGCCCTTAAAAATTCTAAAATTTTAAGAGAGTCCACCCCAGACATGTGCCGGAGGGGAAGCAGGGGGGGGGGGTGAACCGGCGGCCGAAGGGCGCCGAAAAAACAAATTTAACCGGCTAGTTGGCCAAATAACCGGAAAAAACGGATTCTGGGGGAGTCAGAGACCCCTCTGGGGAGAGCTCCTGGTCTGGGAAGGGTGAAACCTGCTCAACTCTCCCCCCGCCAAGCACATGTGTCAGCCCACACCAAAATCAGCAAGGATTTCCAATATTTAACGTTTTGACCAAACCTTAGTAAAAACTCAAGACTTTAAACAGTTTTTAAGAATTTTTTGCAAAAAGCGCTTAAATGTAATAAAAAGCCGTTGAAGCTTTGGTAAAAAATTGCTGAGGTCTACCCTTATTTCCTACTGGACGAAAGGGTTCGCACCATTTTCCTTCTGCCTGAGAGGGTATACCCGTTATCAGTTGTGGGGTGTTTGCACCCCCTCATTCCTCCCACGTTGTCCTATGGTTATAATTGTGGTGAGTAGGGTTGCTGGCCGGCCGGTCAAACCGGCTGAAAGCCAATCCCAACCGGACGGCAGCCTTCCAAGATCCAGCCGACTGGCTGGCCGGCCGATGTTCATCAGGCGGCTGGCCGGCCGGATCAGAAACAGCCCGCCGGCCGGTCTGCTGAACCAGTACGTAATATGTAATTGTCTCGTGTGTCTTCTTCTTGTTCCTGGACCAGCTTGAGAGGATCCAATGTGGCTTCTCTAATGTCACCAGCAGTAACTGTATGCATAATTAGAGTATAAAAATTTGAAAATGCACCAAAATATTGCCAAGCTGGTAACGGCCCGGCCAGTTTTTACCGGCCGGTTTGCATCACCGACCGGGCGGCCGGTTTGCATCCACATAATATATAACCGGCCGGGCAACAACACTAGCCGTTTAACTATTATTTAGCTTTTGTGCTTATTAGTGGAACATTCGAAAAGAAAGAATTACCAATCAGGGAACCCGTGATGTGGCATAAAATGTGAAAAAAGCTTCTTTTTGGTGAAATCTGGCAGTTGTTTCAAGATGTTTCATGAAAGCTGTAGTCATTGTGCTGCATTTTGGTCTGTTTTCATTGCCATGAGCGCTTTGTTTTAATGTTATCGCTATATTCTGCTGGGAAAACTGTTGCAAATTTGGAATTAGCTTAGGATTAGAGCAGTTAGCTTAGAGTTTGGAGGATACCTTGCATCCTGCAGTTGTTCAGGAACAACTAATGGCAGGGCGAGCTCAGGTGGTTCAATCGATATAGGGATTACAGATTACCAGTGTCGGAATCCTATAGGATGTCAAAAACAACCGCAATAATTTTTTAGTTGACGTTGCGATAAGTCAGGATGGAAAGGGTTAAAGAGATCCGATAAAGCCTCTTTGGACATCAAAGTGGATCTTTTGCGCTTTTCCCCCCAGCCCTAACTTTTGATTTTTTTGACCAATAACTTTGAAATTTGGTATGGGTGCATACTGGAGGCTGGTGAATTCAAAATTTTAAAATTAAATTAATTTTAAAACTTTTTAATTTTTGAATTCACCAGCCTCCAGTATGCACCCACACCAAATTTCAAAGTTATTGGTCAAAAAAATCAAAAGTTAGGGCTGGGGGGGAAAGCGCAAAAGATCCATCAAAGTTTGCTGGCTAGGATTAACTTTACTAAAAATTATTAACGAGGTCCTTTGCGCCTTACAAATAGGGAGGTAAAAAATTCTAATTCAAACTCGATAGCGCGAATCAAGAATTTTGCTTAGTAAATTCCTACCATCCGGTATTGCTTTTTGTACCCATTAATTCATTACTTCCGTTCCTGTTAGGATGGATTTTGTTTAAACCACCGGAATAATCAATGGTACAGTTTAAACTGAAAGAAAAAGACCGAGCAACAATTATTAAATTAAGTGCGTTTTAACAACTTATTACTACATTCGTCAGTCAGTCACAACTTCTCTTTTGGTTAGAGCTATTTGTAAACACTACTACATTTACTTTACAACAGACAGTTTTACAATTTACTTATTATTATTACTACAGTTATTGTTGTTGTTTTAATACTACACTACAATAATATGATGAGGTGTGATTGAAGAAAAAGTTGTAGTGTTAAAATTTTGTCAACTTTAAGATACTGTTTTGCACATCCCCAAAAAGGGGGTTGCTTCTTCCAACACACTACAGCATTTCTGCATGCCTGCAACTCTAACACACACACATACGTAGGATACATATAGAAGTAGATACACACGTAAAGACATGGATTTTTGCAGGCAAGAGTGCGTACTTTCCCCCCAAACTCTCATTTCTTTCTATGGGATGGAGGATGTACGTACTTGTCTCTGTAGAACTAAATAACGTGTTTTCAAACAACCTATATTATTTCAACCTGTATTTTAGATATATAATCAATCATTTCATTATATACACATACAGTGTGCAGTAGTATACAGTAGTAGTAGCAGCCATATACTAGTGATGGATAGATAGATTTGAAATGATGAGACGAATAAACCTGTACATCCCAGAAAACCTTGACCTTGGACGAAAATTTTAACTTCCACCAAACTACTTCCATCACTAGTGACAGCAACGACTTACACACGTATATTATACCACATACACATATACAAAGCGTGTTTTGGTGCTATGAATTTAGTTAGAATATTGTAGAATTCTTGTACAACTGCATCCGTATATGAGCAACCCTGCGACTGGTGTAATACAGCAACAGCAAAATACAGTATCCACTGTCAAATTATGAACAAAATGAACTTATTGTGCTGTACAGTTTAAAAAGGAAACAAAATATGGAATGTTTGTTGTAGTATTAAACAGAATTAAACTGTTTTAAACAATAGGGGGTTTAAAACATCAGCTGTCTTGTTACTACAATGTTAACCGCAAACAACATTAAACTCGAGTTCAGCCAATCAACTACTTACTATTAAGTTGTTCAAGTTGTAATATGTTGCAGTAATGTTTACCATGTTTATGCATGTTTGCAGAAAAAGTGTTCAATGGTAGAGATGAGCACGGGCCGGATTTTTTCGGCCCGGCCCGGCCCGCTCCAAAATCTTGCTCGGCTCGGCCCGGCCCGCTGGCAAAATTTTTCGGCCCGGCCCGCTGGCAAAATTTTTCGGACCGGCCCGGCCCGCCAAAAGAAAATTTCCAAAATTTTACTAACAATATTATTTCAAAGGCTCCAATGCAATATGGAAACGCTAAATTATGCTACAAAATGTTAAATTTTGCTGTAAAATAGACAGAATGAGTAGATATTTAGCTAAGTTTAGCGATTTTAGAACATTTTCTATAGTCGATCCGGCCCGTTTCGGCCCGCAGTTATAAAATTTTGTCGGCCCGGACCGCTAACAAATGGATGTCGGCCCGGCCCGGGCCGAAATGCTCATCTCTACCTGGAGTCTCAATAATAATTTTGTGTCTGACTATAGAAAATGAAAGAAAGTTGTACACCGTGCGCAACCCAAAAACATAAGCTGTATAAAGCTTAGGCTCGATATAGCTGTCTTCAGGTTATTAGCTTTAACCACATTTTGACCACATTAACCACATTTTAACTTTAACCACTTCCACCATCGAAGGTCCGCTTCAAGCCCCGGTGGGGAACCGGTTTACACAAAACTGTCACACAATATCTGATGACAGTCATATAACCAGAATGGGTAAATGTTTAGTTAATTTTAGTGCTTTCACAATATTTTGTTGGAGTCGACACAGCCAGTTTTGGCAGGCAGTTAAACTAAAGTCTGACACAAAAATGTGTGTACAAAACCTGTAAGGCCTCCAGTGAACTCAATATACGCCATAACCCCATAAAACCATATATTTTCGGAATCCTTGCAGCGAGATAAACATTTTTATAAAATTTAAAATTTTTTAAAATTTCAAAAATTTTAAAATATCGGTTTTTCGGGGAATTTTTTCGGACCGTTCAAGCTATTCAGCTCATTCCTTCAGAAAAATTTTCCCGTCCGAAGACGCATCAATTGACATAAGAACGAAAAAAATCGGTTGAGAAATAAGCATCTTATTCCAAAATTTCATTTTTCCATTTCCTTTGATGTTTGCCGCTTTTTGCAAGTTTGACTGGTTATTACTCGCGACTCGCTCAACTTAAAATTTTTTCGATTAGATTTTCAGGACCGCCTAGGCGTCCGCTTTGACCTGATATATGTGGTATTTCAAGTTTTGAAAATCGATTTTTTTGAAAAATACCACTTTTTTGACCAAAAATTTCGGCAAAGAAGATTTAGCAAAAGTGAATAAAAATAACATAATCATAAAGTTCAAGCTGAGCTGAATCCAACGATATAAAGTTTTTCTTGCTGCGACTTATATTGCACCAGCAATGAATTTTTAAACAATATCCCTTATTTCAGCTGGTTTTTGGCTCTCTTTGATGTTGCCGCCGTGATTTGACTGAAGCAGTGTAAACTAGCAAAACTAGGATTCAGCTCAGCTTGAATTTTATGATTATGTTATTTTTATTCACTTTTGCTAAATCTTCTTTGCCGAAATTTTTGGTCAAAAAGTGGTATTTTTCAAAAAAATCGATTTTCAAAATTTGAAATACCACATATATCAGGTCAAAGCGGACGCCTAGGCGGTCCTGAAAATCTAATCGAAAAAATTTTAAGTTGAGCGAGTCGCGAGTAATAACCAGTCAAACTTGCAAAAAGCGGCAAACATCAAAGGAAATGGAAAAACGAAATTTTGGAATAAAATGCTTATTTCTCAACCGATTTTTTTCGTTCTTGTGTCAATCGATGCGTCTTCGGACGGGAAAATTTTTCTGAAGGAATGAGCTGAATAGCTTGAAGGGTCCGATAAAATTCCCCGGAAAACCGATATTTTAAAATTTTTGAAATTTTAAAAAAATTTTAAATTTTATAAAAATGTTCATCTCGCTGCAAGGATTCCGAAAATATATGGTTTTATGGGGTTACGACGTATACTGAGTTCACTGGAGGCCTTACAAATTTTGTACACACATTTTTGTGTCAGACTTTAGTTAAGTTATACTTGTTGGCCCGGCTCGGCCCGGTAAAGGCCAACCACTGGATGTCGGCGGCCGGACCGGGCTGACAGGCCGAAATGCTCATTTCTAATTCCCTTCCTGTTTCGAGGGTCCTTGCTACGATAAGATCTCGAAAGATTCTAAATATTACTTTATTCTAGATCGTAAATATTATGCAAGATTATGTTTCAGTTCAAAAACGAATGCCCCTGAAGTCAGCACAATACCAAACAAAACCATCATGCATAAACGATAACAGTAATAAAATCATTCATGTAAGCAAGAGTGCATAATGCGAACGAGTAGGACAACAGGCATACTCCGGGTATGGTAAGCGTGACACAACCTGTGCAAGCTAACGGCTGACCCCTTTCCCGCCAATTGGGCATTAGCTAAACAAATTAGCCCGCTACGCTTGTGTTCTTAAGCTCGGAAAACGGACACAAAATTAGTGCTTATTAACTTGAACACACAAGCATTGAGCGAGGGAGCGTACTAGATGCCTGCATTACGGCCCTTGGCCCGGCCCGGCCCGTGAACTCTGAAGCCTGTCACGGGCCGGGCGGGCCGAAAAAATAGCTCGTGCAGGTCTCTAGAGGGTACCCCAGTTTTGTCTGGCTACAAATTTTCTGGTGGGATGGGTAAGCCGGTAGCGGGCTGAGGTTCTGTTACACTGCTTATGCCTGTTCCCACACCTTTATACGTTATGTACTCTCTATGTATAAGTAAAGTTTATAAAATATAATATAGTTCTTCTATAATAAAAATATAATGCATCTTATAGCTGAAAAGCCTAATACAAATACAAGGAGGCAAAATACAAATGGATTGCCGTGATATTGAATACGCAAAGAAGTTAGTTCAATGGAAGCACCACAGTTAACACAACCTTACATGGAATTAAAACAAAAAATAATAACACGTAGCAATAAAAACTTTATAAAATTTCAGATATATAAAAGATTTTCTGGACGAAGATACAGTTACACAGATACACTGAAGATCAAACCTTTCCCAAATTTAGGGTAAATTGTTCACAACATTTAATTTTGATTTCGATTAATTAATGGCTAATTAATACAAATGCAAAACGCTAAAAACAACATTCACAGATGCAAAAATGGCAAGAAGGCACGAATGCGTCAACCGAATACATGGATATACATATATGCAAAATAAATAGACAGAAAAACAAAATAAAAATGGAATAAAACAATATGTAAAAGGAATATCATTAAAAATGCAGGGTAAAATAGTGAGCACTGAGCGATTGGAAAACAAACGATCCAGCAAAATCTATTGTTGGGCAAACTGATCAAGAAGAATTCGCCAGAGAATTTGTCTTCATTTCATAATTATGAAAACTAATCACAGTGACATTATATATATATATATATAAGTGCTGCAAAATTGGCACAACGTTCTTGATAGGCCAAGCTGTCCCCATAGCAAAAAGTCTACAACGTGTAAGATTATGCCTATAACTGAAAATGTATAAACTACAAAGTACAGCATATGTACAAAACAAGCATTAATGCATAGCACAAGTAGACCGATGCCGCATCAGAAAACCTAAATATAAATATAACAGATTTCTATGGGATCCCTAACGCCTAACCAGGTAATCCTGTGTAAAGAACTTTCGAAAAGAGAAATCCGAATTTAAGAATATGAACAACAAATAGAAATAATAAAAAATACTCAAAAGCGTAGGGCTAGGTCCAAACATTAATCAATCACCAGTCAGAGTTTTATGCGACACCTGATCTGTTTATAGCTAAAACGTACATAATTTAATCAGCATGCAAAAACAATAAACTTGTAATTATCATAGCAAACAGCAGCACCAACAAGAAAAGAGCGACAGCAGCAACAACAACAACAACAACAACAACAACATACTCGGAGAAGTCAATTGGGAGGGAATCTATCTACCATTCATTATACTGCAATTCTCTTACCACATATCCATTCTCAATAACAGCTTGTGGCGGATGCTGATCACGTGACGCTGTGACATGAGTTCGAAGGGCGGCCAACTGATTGAGTCGTTGAAGGGGGATCTCAGCGGAGGAAGGGGGAAGCGGGGCAGGAGGACCTGGGGGATCGAATCCACTCCCGCCCGAGGAGGAGCCACCGTACATGACGTCCACATTGGGGAGATAGTCGGAGGAGGACCCGGAATACAGTGTCGGATTGATGAGAGGTGGCAGTCCGTTGGCGGAGGAGCGATCGGGAACACGATAGTGGTCGGAGAGGGCGGACCTGGCAGGAAGTCCCGGAGACTGGGAGGGATGACTCAGACCGTAATCCGCCGGACCCAACAGGGAAGATGAGGATCCCGGAGGATAGAGTCCGGAGGAGGAGACTCCAGGGAGAGGGGATCGCCGATAGAGAGCTGAGGAGACTAAGGAGGAGGAAGCAGTAGAAACGCAGAGAGTCGACTCGTCCACTGCGATCCGAGACTGGAGCTGTCCGGATGGATTCCCGCCTTCCTGTTTGATGACAGTGGTGGGAACGACCTTGTGCTGCGGTTGTGGTTGTGGTTGCTGCTGCTGATACAGTTGTAGTAAATATTGCTGTTGCTGCTGCTGTTGTTGCTGCTGGTGGTGATGCTGCTGTTGCTGTAGATGTGGGGAGGATTGAGTATGATAATGATTGAGTCCAGGATCTGCTCCGGATGAAGGCGGAGGTGGAGGTGGAAGAGGATGGAGGAAGTCCTCCTGATTAGGTGGATGCCGGAGGTCGCCAGGAGGAAAGAGCAATTTGTTGAGTCGCTGCTGTTGCTCCTGAGACTCCAGCTGACGCATCAGATCCAGTCGATTCAAATAGATCTGATCCATTCCTCCTCCTGGCATCGGCCTTGGAGGCGGCATCTGAGACAAACTGGGCGAGGTAGCTCCAAGGGATCCATTTTCCAACCCCTGACCTCCATGTTGCTGCTGCTGCTGTTGTTGTTGTTGTTGTTGTTGTGATTGTAGGTGCAGATCTTCTGTGTGGACGATTTGAGGTGCATGGTGATCGGAGAGCGACTCCTGTTTGTGGAATCGCTGAGGAAGCCCGCCCGTGTAGATGGCAGACGGAGGGTTGGCGTCAGGCGTGGAGGCACCGCTTCCAGGGGGAGCATGACTGTGGTGGTTGTTAAGGATAGATTGAGCACTACCATTGGAATGAGTAAGAGAGAAGTAGAGAGGGTTGACGGCCTGAAGAGCCGCCTGGAGGATGCTGTTCCCCCCTGGCGGGGGACGAAGGACGGATGAGGAAGGCGAGGGAGAGTGACCGTTGTCCAGAACGCCGTGGCTACCCGGAGTGACCCCCAGACCATAGAAACTTTCCAGAGTGGCTCTGGGTGGGGATAGGGACTCCATCCTTCGACTCTCCTCCTCCTCATCCTCCTCCGGATGCTCATCCGCCGTCTTGCGAGACCGTTTGGAGGCACCTCGTTTAGTGTAGCTCCTTTTCTTTGATTCACCGCCGCCACCCGCAGACTTTCTGGCGACTCCGCGCGGAGTAGCAGGTTTCTGAGCCCGTGAGGATCGCAGGAGTTCTGCGTCCAGAGCCCCCGTTTCCTGTTTCCTCACGTGCATCTCTGTATGGCATTTGAGGGAATTTTTCCACTTGAACGTCATATGGCAAACTGGGCAGGTGAAGGGCTTTGTGTCGGAATGGATCCGCTTGTGATTCCAGAGAGTGGATCGTCGATTGAACCGGGCTTTGCCTGGAAAAAAAAGGTTAGGTAAACACAACTGTTTTTTAAATTGGACCATGAAGTATAGTCCATAATAACGTCACCCTAGAGTATATAACCAAATAGGCCTAGATCTAGGCATACTGGGTGGAGAACTTCCAACCGGAGGATTATTTTTACAAATCTTAGCAGTCCAGAACTCATTCAGCCTGTTGATTCAGCTAATTAACGTTCCACAGGTTCCATTGCTTACTGGTTTAGTGAACCCCCTTTCTACGAAGTTTAAAACTTAAAACACATTGATTTCTGCAACAGGAGTCCGCGGATCGTTAGCTCATCTCGGAAGAAGGAAAATTTGAATCGAAAAACAGACTTCAGATGTTAGACTTTGGATTTGTGTTCTGCGAAAATCGTGCATATCGAGTTTAAATTTCGAGTAGTTTCGTTCAGTACTTAACGAGTATATATATAACCGGCTACTAATTTCATGCAATTTGAAAACAGGTGAAAATGCGATGCCTCAGCATATAAAGGCACTTTACACCTGAACCTCCTTGAGAATGGAGCTTTATTCGGTTATATGTTTGGGCGATACTAAGGCAGACGCACACCTGAGCGTAACTTTCGCAAAACTTAACCGATTTAGTTCAAATTTGGTATGGATGCATTTGAACACATTTCTGATCGATCTGCAGCAAAATTTTAAAATATTAAAAATTTTAAATTTTTAAGTTTTCCAAGGGGGGACCAAGGGGAACCAAAACATTTTTTGTCTCCGATTTCGCTGAAAAGCTGCATATAGGGGTTATCTTGGTCGCTGAACACGAATCTGAAAACCGTTTTTCAATCCAGCTTTTCATTAGCTAGAAATAAGCTAAAGTTGTAAGCTTAATGTTTAAGCTTATATTTAGCTAACGAAAAGCTGGATCCAAAAACGGTTTTCAGATTCGTGTTCAGCAATCCAGAAAACCCCTATATGCAACTTTTCAGCAAAATCGGAGACAAAAAGTTTTTTGGTTCCCCTTGGTCCCCCCTTGGAAGACTTAAAAATTTTTAAAATTTTAAAATTTTGCTGCAGATCGATCAGAAATGTGTTCAAATGCATCCATACCAAATTTGAACTAAATCGGTTAAGTTTAGCGAAAGTTACGCTCAGGTGTGCGTCTGCCTTAGTATCGCCTATGTTTGATATCTGATGCAAATCTGATGATGATTTAGGGTGGCTTTTAATGGGAAAACGTTTCTTTATGACTTTATTTAGTGATTTTAGGGAGTAGCACCAGTGCTGGAAAGCCCTGACCACGAAAATCATATAACGGCCGATAACTTGAATTAGGTGCATTTGCGGGCAATGGTCCAAGAAGATAAAACGTTCCCGACAGTAAGAGCTTTTGATTGATATAAAATTTAACTTAAGAAAAAATTGAAAAATCGCTATTTTTGAGATTATGGTTGTCAGACCCTCACATTTGACCCCAGCGACCAACTGGGTGCACTAACCTGCGCCATTTGTGCCCAAACTTGAGCTATAATCATCAATAATGGTGCGCAAATAGATAGTCTAACATTTTATAGGTCTGTGTTGCCATAGCTCTATGTTATTTGCCAAAAAACGGGAATTTCCGAAATATTGCTAAAACTTGAGATTTCTGCGCCACAGAAATCTGGAAATAGGGCAGAGCTAACCAGGATCAATTGGTAGCGTTCGAAATGTCTTGCCATAAGCTGTGATTTGTGGAAGTAGAATTTTTAATTAGGCCTTACAGCTTTCAGAATATTTCGTCAAAGTTGGCGAATTTAATTTAACCAATTTTAACATTGCAAAACAGTCAAATTTGGCTGTTCGCAAATTTAAAAAATTAGTTAAAATTTTTTGAAGGCCTAAGTTAAAATTCTGCTTCCTACAAATCACCCTTCGAGATCGTATTTATGATCTAAGATTGACGTTGAAGTGCTCCGTTTTGTCGTTTCGCAAGATTTCTCTGGCGCACGGAAAAAATCACCTCTTTTTCCGTTTCCTATGTTTAACACATTACTGACATCAACTTTGAGATGGAATTACTCGCTAACCGTAAGAGATCCGACCTTCATTTCTAAAACTCGTTAAAATATACCAATCGGACAACAAAATATATGAAAATGAGCAAAATCGGAGATGGTCGAAAAATCGGCCAAAAATGGACCCCCCCTTAAGTATGTATGCACCCACACTAAATTTCAAAGTTATTGGTCAAAAAATCAAAAGTTAGGGCGGGGGGGGGAAGCGCAAAAGATCCCAATTACGAGTTTATTACAGATTACAGTTCTTAGTTAAATTTATGCAATATTGTGACTTTCGAGTCTGGGGGAGGGCGGTTTCTACATAAGACCTCACCACACATATAAAAAGGCACAACGAAGAAAATTGGTCCAAATTGTCAGTGTTTCAATAATTTTTGATCTCCAAAGTTCTTATGATCTTTGCCGCTTTTTTTCAAATTGGGCACGTTTTGTTCCTCTTTCTTAATATATTTCCCGTTTTCACTTCGGAACTTCAAAAAGGTACCAGAAAAACCGATATTTCAAATTTCTAAACTTTTCAAAATTAATTTTATATTAATGCCAAGCAGGACTAGAATGAACCAAAAATCAAAACAACTCAATTAATAACACCTGGAAAGATGTTATGTAACTACACTACACTAAACCTCCTTTAGTTAGTTAGACTGTAAACGTAACTTTTAAACCTACGTTGAGCCGCATTTGAAAACGACGCATGTAGCGAAATAGAATATCAAAGATCAAAATAGGAACATCCCACTTACAAATATCACACTCAAAGGGTTTCTGTCCCGTATGGGAGTTCTGGTGCTCTTCCAGCTCCATCTTGGAACCGAACATGGAGGGACAGGCGTCGCAGGAGAAGGGCTTTCGTCGATTCTGCTGCTGCTGTTGCTGGGAAAGACCATTCAAATCGTCCTCTCCCAGTGGCGAGGACCCCTCCAGTCCCCCGAATCCCGACGGGGGATCAGCCGAGACATCAGGCCTCTTCCCAGCACAGTTGTTGTTGAGGAGATCCGCTGGATCTGGGGGGCTGGATCTGGAGTGGTGATCCGTCTCACCCCCCGATCTCCCTCCGTTCAGGACGGATTTCCGAGGATCCAGGGTTCCCAGACTGAGTCCACCCATGGATCCGTTGAACCCTCCGCCTCCCCCCTCCGAAGCCGGCACTGCCACGTGATGATATTCGGAGCGCATCTCAATCAGATCATTCATGATTAATCATCAATATAATACTGCTCTCTCTCTCAATCTCAGAACAGATAATGTTCAAAATGGTCAAAGAAAATTCAAATACGCGATTGGCACAAGAATTGGCATAAATTAATCCTTCAAAGTAACTTGAGCAAGGGTTGATTTGAAAGATAGAATCAGGCACATAGTATTTAAATTGTCCCATCGGCCATCTCACCAAAATCTAAAAGCAAATTTGTCACAGCCAAAAATTAAGTTAAATGAGAAAAAATGCTATAACACGAAAAGCCCTGAGTGCTTATCTGGACATTGGTTCTATTATATTCTATATTTATATTGTCGAATCGGCTAATAGAGTCAATTTTTATAATCCGGAAAGTCGGCTTTTTGTGAATTCCGAGAATTGACAGCATTTTCAAGACTTCCAGGTATTGGAAACGTTGTTTAACTCGTCAAAAGCTTTCGATACGGTGGGTATAGAAAAATTTTAAAATCTGGAATTTTGCAAACCTGGAATTCCGAAAACTTAGTGAATATGCGCTGAACAATTGGCAAAATATGTAGTGAGACCAGCTCTATTCGGTCACGGAAAAAATTGAAATGCGTGGAACCTTTGGCGAAATATTAAATATTTTAGATTTTCGATGAATGAAACCAGGAATGATTGATTTAAATTCATTTTTTGAGTTAATCTAACCATAATTTGTGAGAGTGCGTATCTCCTTTTTGTATCTGCCAAGAAGAAACGGAAGTAGCGGCACAACCACCTCGTAAACGTGTGTTAAAACGCGTCAAGGCTAGCAAGCAGTTATTAAAGTGTTAATTTATTTAATGGCTGTTAATGGCTAGCAACACAGAAAGTGTTAATTAGCAGCTATAATTAACATAACCATGTTAGTTTATGTCAAAGTAGGTAATCGTGTTTGCAGTTTAAAATTACGGAATCGGCCTTTTCGGTGAAAAGTTTGCTTCAAGGTGACATTATACATAGGCATGAGGTGATAAGACAATATACGACACCGATGCAAGTTCTTTCTTATTGTCCCTACATTGTAGCATGCATGTTTTCGAATCGGTTACGTTTGGTGAAGGTGAAGCTTGCCCAAAGCTAGTATTAACAAGGCACATCTACCAACAGCACAAGCCACGTCAAATCTCAGGTTTCAACTGAATAATAGCTTAAACTCAAGCTTAAATGTCGTGGCAATATCGAGAACTAGATTCTAGGAATTTGCCTTTTATGATCCGAAACTTCAACGAGAATTTGCCTGCATGCATGCTTTGAGCAACATCAAACTTAATTTTGTTCGCTTATAGCTCTAATTTTGAAAAAGAAACAATGCGGAGAATATTTGGAATCATGGATCAGAAATAGTTCTAGTAAAATATACTAGTCCATCAACTAACCTATATGTGTATGAACTTAATTTATTTCTAATTTCTTGGTGTTTCTTTGTTTTTGTATTATCCAATTATGCATACTAACAATTTCTGCACTATCAAACTAACTCCTGCAACTTGGGCTTCGGCCCCCTTTGTAACTTGGGCTTAGGCCCCTTTGTAACTTGGGCTTTTGCCTCTTGTAACTTGGGCTTAGGCCCCCAATGGGCACTGTCGCCCGACATATTGTTATGTTCACTTTGTGGTCCTGTTAAACTATAAGCAGTCATCTACTGGCATGTGTAGTAACTACTCAATGTTTTACTGCTAATTCAGACACGCCAGATACTAATATTACTTCGGGTAGGATTTCGACCGTAATACTCAGGTTCCTCTGCGGAGGGGCTGGCCTAACCAGTACATACAAATTTATTTCTAAATGCATTTATAAAAATTCAATTTCTTAGTACTGGATCTCTCTGATGATGAGTATAGTGGTCCTAATCCCGCCCTGGCCTATAATAAGTATAGGCCTATTCCTCAATGTTATGCTATCATGATTGGTCAGGGCCTGAGGGATTAGGGCCGAAAGACTTTGACCAATTATGAAAGTTTCCTCTATTCACTGAAAATCCCATTTCCATTATTCGCTTATTGTGTTATAAACTTTTTTCTTTAAAATTAACTAAATTTCAAGTACAAAGGTTCACCTTTCACAATTCTTTACTTTCACTAGTTTTTAAAAACTTTTTTAGTAAGTCTTCTGCTTTAAGTAGTATATATATCACATTGCCTGCACTTTTATTTTAATTCATATTTAGTTCGCATTTTGATTTGGCTATTCATTTTCTGGTTGTGGTTGATAATCTGGATAGGCTTAGATCCATTATTCAATATCATCTGGCACTTATCTACAGGTAAATTTATATGCTTTTGTGATATCCATTAATACTTTATTTTTATTTAGTAATAGCATTAACCAACCCTCCATTTTCTTTTGTTATGCCTAATGGAAGCTGTTGCAAATTAGAGTTGAGGAGGAGCCGTACTTTTCCGGCTCCACTCGGCTCGCCAGAAGATGAGGCTAGGCTCGGCTCAGCTCGCGGTCATACCCGGCTCGGCTCGGTTGATTTGGAAGTGGGTCAGACATTTTAGAAATTGCAAAATAATTTCAGAATTCTGCAAATTCCTGTCTCCCCATCTTTTAACTATAATTGTAACTCTTCATAGGACGTATTTTTTGTATATGTGTAA
>JASAND010009527.1:0-20024 GCA_030248195.1 Trissonchulus latispiculum | reverse complement strand
TCCCAAATTTGCTCTCACAAGGGGAAAGAAATTTGCAGAAAAATAGGCTTTAGGACTAACACTTTGAAATGTTTTCTGAAATTATCACTTAAAATCACTATTGTTTGCTAAAGGCATTCCCATGGTATTGTTTTTGCTAAAAATCGCTTATTTTCGATGAAAAGACTGTAAGACACTACAAATTGGCTAAGTTTAGCCTCTAAAATTTAAGTTGAAGCAAATTTTTTCATGATCTTTAGAATTGAATGCGTAGAAATTTTATAGTCAAAGATTTAGTTACTGGATGGGGGGGTTGTCATGGAATTTAACCTTGAAATTATTGCTTCGTGAGATATGCTGATTATTATATTGGTTGGCTGTGTTTATTACTATATTTAGCATATACTGAATGAATAATTTGACTATAACTTTAGCACCGGTTCCTTTCTCTATATTATAATCAGCTGTATAATTTTTTGTTTGTGCGTGATATTTTCATTTATATATACAATTGTTTACGTGTATTCATTTTGCAGACATTTAATTCGTTGGTTGTAAGGAAATATTAGGGAAATGGTATAATTCGAAATCAGTGTTATTTCGGGTTTTTGAGTCTTTTCATTTCAAAATTTTGTAATTAACGGGTAATAATCACAGATTTATGTCTGTAGCGAACAATAGAGTCTAAATGTTCACATTTTTGCGAAACTTGTGAAATTTCACCACTACTGTTTAAAATTTCAAAATTTCTTTTTACCAACAGTTTTGCCCATTTCATGAGCTTATCTTTTCTCAGTTTACGAAAATTCTTTGCAGTGTTTGCAGGTCTTGCAAGAATGAACGCTTTTAAACTGTGCGCTATTTTGTAGTGTCTATGTATGGGATTAGTATAATGTGCCTGCTTGTTTGAATTATGTTTAAGAAGAATAATTTTTGTTTTTCCCTGTACGGTAAATGATAATTGCGTAATTAATCATTAATTGTTGGATATGTATCTTCTTTAGATGCTTATTTTTCTGAAATAAAAAACGTCTCTCTCTCAAATTACACTCACCGACAGATTTTTGTTATTGCTTTTGTGTGTGAAATATTTAAATTTCATTTTTCCATTGTTCTAAAATTTTAACTTCATTTTTCGTTAATTTGATATTTAAGATTTTCCAGTGTTTTCCAGGAGACTAATTCAATCCTATATGGTTTTTTCACGCTCAATTCAGCACACATATGTACGGGGAATGAATTTAATATTAAAATTTATTTTTTGAAGATTTATATACTTGCAGTAGGAAAAAATTAGCATTTTCAAGGCAAGCTAATTGTATTTATGTCATAACTCTGTAGGTAGCGTCATTTGTCATTTATTAGCAATGTGGAACGTTTTGCTCAAGTAAGAGTACAAACTAGCTACGCAATTCATTAAAGTCTTCCTTTTGTATCAAAGTCACAACTTTGTGTGCTATTCTGTACTCTGACTTGACCATACATAACCCTATTATTTGTCTGTAATTATATAAGATATGTTTTGGTTGGTGACTGTTGTGCTAAAGGTATAATCTAGGCGATTAAAGCTAATTTGAGGGTAAGATTAAGGTAGCCTACCTAGACTCACTTCGTGCGCGAGTTAAACGGATAAAGTTAAAAACATCTCGTTTCGGGGGGCCTGCTTGTGTCAAAAATTCGACCCTCACCGATTTCGTTCAAATTGTGTCCATTGATACTCCCTTGAGTCCTATACAAGTCCATTGGTACTCCCTTGAGTCCTATACAATCCATTGAAATTTGAGGCGATTTCTTCCAGGAATAGAAAAGTTAGTAACTCAAAATTTCCTATTCCTATCGAAAATGGCCGAACATTGGAGCTTTAGATTTTTCATTTCTGGCAGCGAAAACTTGCTTAAATCAAAACCAACTGTTCGAAACGTTCTATAGCTCATTTTGTAGCTAAATCCAATATCTAAAACTTGTCGAAGAGCTTTTTTAAAAATCCGGTTGCGAAGTGTTTCAGTAATCGTTTCTGTGAGACAGCCCCAAAAACACTGAAATTGAAAAATCACGAAGATACGGTTTTTTGCCGATAACTTGAAACTGCTTTAAAGTGGACTTTTGTGCCAAGAAGAAAAGTTGATTAGAATTGAAAAAGTTATCGATTGAGCTAGATATTGTGCAAATTTGTTAAGTTCGAAAAATATTGCATTTTGACTAATTTTTGCGGTTGTCTCACAGAAACGATTACTACAATAGTTATAAACTGAATTTTGAAAAAAGCTCTTCGACAAGTTTTAGATTATATATATAACTACAAAATGACCTATAGAACGTTTCGAACGGATTTGATTGGGGTACGCTATCGATGCCAGAAGCGAAAAATCTAAAGTTCCGATATTGGGCCATTTTCAATAGGAATTATAATTTTTAAATGACTCTAACTTTTCTGTTCTTGGACGAAATCGCCTCAAATTGCAATGGATTGTGTAGGGCTCTAGGGAGTATCAATGGGCACAAATTGAGCGAAATCGGTGAGGTTCGAATTTTTGCCTAAAGTAGCCCCCCTTGAGTTAGAATAAACTAACTCTTAACCCTGTGCGCGAAAAGGATTGAATTAATTTAAACTCTAAACTTGAGTGTTAAAGGGTTAAAGTTAAGGGTTAAAATATTTTAGTAGTTCATTTTAACTCTTCTGCAGGGTTAAGGGATGTGCTCAAAAGTCTTACTCAAATATTTCGTATATACGATTTCCATATACGTTTTATAATCGCATTTTCTGATTAAGGCATTCGTATTTTTGTTTTTATGAGCCTTAACTTTTATGTACCACGAATTCCCATCTTATTTTGAAAATTGTCCTGCTTGTAATTCATAAAAAGTTAGGCATAAGGTTGGCGTCAAACGAGTTAAAAAGCCCTACTCTTTTAACTCGGGCGCAAAAGTGTCCTTAGAATGCCTACCTACATGTTTCTAAAGATAAAACGAACCCACTGACAGAAAAATGATAGCTATCAAGACTACATCACAGGTTTTCCCACATATTTTTCGTTTTTACGGGACCGTACCAATTGTCAGCCATTGATTATTCTTTGGTGGTTTCGCGACGAGACGAGAACTAACTTCCGACTAAATTTTGGTCAGGGTCCTAGCGTTGAATTGACTAATTGGACTAATGTTTACAGTTGCTACTGTAAAAATTCTAAGTAACTGAAAAAATGTTGAGGCTGCTCCTTGAGTGAGAAGGGTAGTTTCCGTATTCCGTGTATATGTTGGAAGTGGGAAGTGTGATGCAACTAGAGAACTATTTTGTATGCTAAAAGCATCGGTAGCCAAAGGAAAAACGAGGATTTTGATGGTCTTTCCTTCCACCCTAGATATACTTGCTGCAAATCGAACATCAGTTTTGGAAGTAGTGTTGTTCACCGGCCCCAATTTTTCGAGGGCCGACAGGCCCAGCTTCAGCGGTGCAACTTTTCGGCAGATCTCCGAAATACAAGCAAAAATATAAGTTACTCAGGGTAGATGGTAGCCATTTTAAGGCGATAGGCTGCAAAAACTTTCACCTCTGGCCGGCCATTCTGTCAGGACAAGGTCGGTGCACAGCACTGTTTGGCAGGCTTTCAGTGCCTTAGCTAAGCACAATGGTTGTGGGGATAAAAATGGCAAGAAATCGCCAGAAAAGTTTGAGTGTAGTTGGTCTTAGCCAATACCGAAATTTCAGGGTTGAATCCAAAGATAGGTTTCACCCGGTTGATTACTTAATGAATGAAAGTTACACACCACCAAGCACTTGAAATATCGGGCACCCTGTTAGAATTCGAACCCTCGGTCTCGCTCAGGTGTTTCAGATAAATCGGATTTAGAATCCAACGTGTACAACTTTCAACGCACACGAGCATTGTGCACTGAACCTAAATTGACTTTGACTTCATGGACCCCTGTTGCTTAGCTGCATAATGATGGAAAAACTGAAAATTAAAACTGTAAGGGTGGATTTATTTTCACGATTTTTTTCCTGTACTGCCACACCCCAGTTGCTTTCGCGAGGAGGGGTAACGCCAGACCAAAATTTTGCTTGGGTCCACGGTCTGGCGTTGAATAATTGCATGAGCAATTACCCGAGGCGAAGGCAAGGCTACTGCCGGAGCAGAAGTGATCACGATGCACTAACCGCATCATGACCACCCGTCAGCTCTATCCAAGGGGTTTCCCCCCTGCACGGCCAACTCCTTGAAAAACTCGGATAAAACTGACACAATTAAGGGGGGATTCTGATACTGTCGTATCAGACCTATATAATACAAATAATTTGATTGTTGCCAGCTGGCAACAGACAAGTTTGACACATGGAATTGTTCGTAAAGGTTTGTTGAATCCGTCGGATTCCAAATTACGTGTTTGCGGCCGGCAAGTGCAGAGGCTACCTTCTCACCTCTGGGCGGCCTAGGTGTATGCGTAGCAATATAATATTACACAAAGTATTTGAACCATATCGTATGAGTTAATCGCTTGAAATTAGAAAACAAATAAGCACAGGGGGACCTTTTTCACCCCCCATACCTATTTTGCTTCCTAACCAAGTACAGTTTCCAAGTTTGCTTATGCTTATACTTAAACTACTTAAGCACAACTTAACTGTTGATAATTAATAACTTATTATGTAAATTGCCTATTTAAACTAAATAAGTTAACTAAGTAGTAGCAATAAACACGGTGGGACCTTGCCTACCCCCCATGTTTATTACTATCCTCAAGGTTAGTAAATGAGTAGCTGTTCCATTGATGGTTACACGGCTGGTGAGTAAGGACATCCTCCATACCCCCACTGGTTACAGTGTCTGCGCCTGATAACCCCTGGCGCAGGAGGGGACGCACCGCTTCATCATCCAGTCGATGAATCACAGCGTTCGTTTAAGATTTCAGCAAAGGTGTCGGGTGGAACTTCGGATGGGTCAAACTGATCTTCACACTTGACGTCTTCAAGCTTTCTGAATCCAAGTTTTGCTCGAAACAGTTGCGAGTGACACATGAGAACAAGTCGGTGCGCTCGAAATAGTCGATTACCAATTCTGATTGGCACATCCCAAATTCTTTGTTGATGCCACAGTACCGCCAACAAGTTCGATATCAAATATGTATGCTGAGCAAACTGGTCAGGCAGAAGCAACTCAAAACTTCGGGACATTCCCCCATCTTTTCGTATCCTGAGATGGAGATTCCGTCAGCGTAATATAGGAACTGGATTGATTTAGAGTTGTAAGATGACTGACAATTATTTGCCGGGTGAGAATTCGCGAAACGCAGAAGTGGCGGCTTCGAAAAGGACATCACTAGTTTTGTTGGGAAGTGAAATGCAAGAAATGCCAGAAAATCAGTTCCAAATTATCAGATAAGCTTCATTAACTTATCTTCAGAAGTCAAAATTCGAAAATTTAGTTGAGCAAAAAGCGACTACCTTTCACGATTCATGTGGCTATTAAAGATAGGAACAAAAACAGGTTCCTCTTAAATCTATTTTCGCGAAATCGAAACATATTGCTACATTTGAGCTCAGCGTAATCGAAAACATACGCATGCCAAATTTTCACTCGTTTGATCAAATTTTGCGGTTCTGTAGCTGGAGAGCTTTCGTGAGAAGAACCCGTTTCTGAAATTAAACCTTCCATTCCTGCCTGTTCTTCGAGACTTTCCATCCCAAGTATTCTAAGTCTTTCAGAAGATGGTATATTTTGTAATCCTGGTATTCTCTTCGTGAACTGCTTTTGTACACTCTCAACGATCTTTATGTCCTTTTTAAGATGAGGGCTCCAGATTACAGAGTTAAATTCCACAATCGGTCTAACATACGTCAGATACATTGCACGAAGAAAATCCCTATCACGACATAGAAAGCGTCTATAAATCAAATTTGATCGCTGTGCAGCCTTGGCAGCAATTTTAACACAATGTGCAGAAAATTTGAGATTTTCATCAACAAACACACCCAAATCCTTGACAATTTCAGCAGTGGGAATTTTTACTCCATTAACAACATATACCTGCTTTGGATTATTATATCCAAAGTGAACCAGGACACATTTTTCAAGTGCAATTTTCAATTGATTTTTACTTGCCCAATTGAATATATTAGAAATATCGTTCAACAGACTTTGAAATTCATTTTGCGTTTTGCATGTGAAATATAATTTAGTGTCATCAGCATAAATCTTAATCTTACTTAACCCCACACGGCTAACCACATCATTTATATAGACCAAAAACAGTAACGGACCAAGCACACTACCTTGTGGAACACCACTGACTACCTTGAATGAGCTCGACATAACACCATTCACTTTCACTGCTTGTGTTCTATCTGACAGAAGTTCCTCAATCCAAGATAGGAATTTTGGATGAACTTTGTATTTTCTTAATTTGTACATTAGTTTTGAATGGCTAACAGTGTCAAACGCTTTGCTTATATCAATATAGATTGCGTCAACTGGGTTTTTGACATCAATATAATTTACCCAAACATTTAGACATTCTAAAAGCTGAGTTTGTGTAGATTTACCCGAGACAAAACCATGCTGGTGTTTCAAAAGAATATTGGTACTAACAAAATAGTTATATAATTGTTTCTTTAATACACGTTCCATTAACTTACAACAAATAGAAGTCAAACTGACTGGTCGGTAATTTACAGCTTCAGATTTACTACCCTTCCCTTTATAGATAGGTACAACTAATAGCATGTTTCCATTCCTTGGGAATCTCGGATGTATCAAAGGATTTTTGAAAAATCATCTGCAAGGGAATTGCTAGAAGCTCACTGAACGTTTCGAAAACAATTGCAGGCAAGTTATCTGAGCCCCCACTTGAACCAGCTTTCAAAGAAGCAATACAGTCGATAACATGTTTACGAGTGATAGTAAAAGAGGATAATGCATCAATACATGATATATCAATATTACGTTCTGGCATATTTGGATACGTATCATCATCAAGAACAAATACGGATGAAAATTGTTTACCAAAAGTATTCGACATATCAAAATTATCAGTAGTTTGCACACCATTATTTACCAAAGATGTAACAGAATTGTTATTGTTAAAACTATTTTTCACATAATTGAAAAACCTCTTTGTATTTGGCTCTGAAATAAAACTAGACTCTCGTTGCAAATTATGATCTTTGATTGCTTTAGAGCAAACCTTACAGGTATTTTTGTATTTTCTTAAGAGCTGTTCTGACGGCCGCGCTTTATAGCTTTGATATGCTTTACGCTTATTGCGCATCATTCTTTTAACATAATTTGAGTACCTACATTTCCTCTTGGTAAAATGAGAGACCATCTTTGTAGGAACATACTTTGCCATCAAATTTAAACAAGTACTTTTAAAAATTCCCCACATTTCCTCCACGGATTTGTTATTAAACAACATTCCCCAATTAATATTCTGTAAGTTTCTATATATGCCAGCATTATCGGCTTTTGGCCATAAAAATCTTGGAATCTTCAAATTAGGTGTACATTCTTTGTCCGACAAAATATCAAAAACAATAACGTTGTGATCACTATTACCCAACGGAGGTTTCACAGACATATTATCAACAAGGCTACATTCATTAACAAAAATTAGATCCAAAGTATTTTGAAACCTCGTAGGAGAAGTCACGAGTTGAGTAAGTCCAAAAGAAAGAAAAAGGTTTAAAAACTCATCTTGTCTGTAACGTATTGTTGCTTTTTCAGTTACCCAATCCACATCGGGTAAATTAAAATCTCCAACCAAAATAAAAATTAAATTGTAGTTTATTAAAACCTCAAGGAGTTGCTTGAAATAAGTGATCAGATTAGTCATGGTAACCGAGGGCCTGTAAATGTTACATAACAATAGTTCTCTATTACCAAAGTTCACTTTAACACAAACAGCGTCAACATCAACATTCTTAGGAATTTTAACCTCTTCAGATTTCAAACAGCTTTTAACAAATGTAGCTACTCCACCTCCCTTTACCTCAGATCTATCGCACCTGTAAATATAATATACACTGCCACATTTCATAACAGAGTTAGGTATGTCATCTTTTAACCACGTTTCTGTTACAAAAATAAAATCTGGGGTTTCTTCAGAAATTATTTCAAAATTAAAATCATCAACCTTTTTTTAACAGACTTCTCGAGTTCAACAAAACAGCTTTAGAATTGGATTTTGTAGCTCTCTCCCTTGACATTGATACGGCCTTCTTATCATGGCCTACCTGAAACGGGAATCATTATGACAATAAGGAGTACCATATCTAACAGCATCGCTATAACTATATGAATTAAGGTTCCTACCATTAAAAGTATTCATAGTATTTATGTCGAGTAGAGGTTGTCTTAGCCGTTTATGTTTCCTGACTTAGCCGTTTTTCTCCGTCCCTCTGCGTTCTTCCCCCGGGGCTGGGACCCGGCGTCGGCCTATTACCGGACTCCTACCTACCTACTTCCTACCTACCTACCAAAGCTACCTACTTCCTGCGTACCTGACCATTTACATACCTATACTCACCTACGTACCTACCTAATCTAATCCTATCCTAGATAACTTATCTACCTACCTAAATCCGGTCCGATTGGAGAATTTTGGGGTGAGCTTGTTCGTCGGGCTGAGGAGAAATATGAACGACGAATAGGTAGATTAACCCAAGAGTACCTTACTGACGGAAATTCTGAGGCTACATCCGAGGTTGAGGCTTACAACGAACTTAGACCATTAATTAGAGCGGAGTTAAACAGGTTGATCTATACTCACATCCAACGTTGCAAACAGTTCCTTGACGACTCACTTATCGAAAAGATTGTGGATGAGCAGGTAAACTACGAACATGAATTTTCTAATGAAGAGGCCCTTAAGCGAGCAATTGAAAAGAACGTCGACCTAGATACGATGGTACTACCAGAAAAAACAGAAGGCGACGAGGATGGGTCCGTCTAAAAACAATTTAGATTAAAAACATAAATGGAGTAAGCTCGGTGTATGCTCAGTGTATACTCGGTGTTGGCTCGAAGCAGTATCGGTGTAACTTTGGAGTGACGGCTCTGGGACAGGTACAGCCGCTTCGACTGCAACCTCTTGGTTATCAGCATCCGCTACGATGACACCGTCGTACGGTTCAGCCACCGGCGGTTACAATACCCTACTCGCAGCGCCAAATTGTAATTAGTAACCGCTTAGGCTGCAACCGTCCTACCGACTAAACAACAGAACAAAATGCCCAAAAACGCCAATGTGACAATTTATTTTTAACTGAGCGATATATGTGCGGTGATGACAAACACAAGCCCTAGGCCGTGGCACTCAGTACAGACCAGAGAACACAGAACAAACGCTTTTAAACCTGCCGTCCTAGACGGATGCTAAAGCTCAGACTGAACACGAAGCAGGAAAATTCCAATCATAAACCTACTCACAAAATTCCTAGAATTACATTATAACAGACAAAATATAAAAGCTGAACTTCGCCTTGCGAAGTTCTAGAACTCTATCCCTTCGTCAGTCTTTCACATACCAACAAATCTGAGTGCTAACTTAAAGAAAAGCTGATACCGAAAATAAAGTTGCTAAATGCTGCCCAACATACAACCGTTTTCAAATTTCAAAACAACTCCAACGCATTGCTTTGCAGCATTCAAAGTTCGGCTTCAAAGCACAGCAAGTCAATTTGAGCACCAGACGAGACAATGCAAAACGCATCACCATGTAGACAAAACATAGTTCACACACCTTCCTTCTTAGGAAGAGGTCACTCGCCGAGTGACCAACACAAAAACACAAATTAATTAGATCGAAATTTCGAAATTTTCTACGCACTCCGAGAACAAACAGGCTCTAAGCCATATGATAAAATTTACATCAATACTAGTGCTCCAGCACATTTTGAAACCGCAAAGAGGATAGTTACAATGTGAAATAAAATGCTCGCAGCATATGGTGACAAAAGTAAAGCAAAAAAAAATTGATGACAACTTAACAAAAAACTAACCAAATCGTTTTATATTATATACAAGGCATAGTAAAATAGGCAAGGCCGCTAATGTTGTCCTTCAGTCATTTGAGCCAAAGCTGCCAACCAATCGTGGACAGCAAGGGGGCTTGGATGCAGCCCGTCGGGTAGGAACTGTGGCCAGACTTTCGAAGGATAACGACGCAGATTTTCGGCGTAACGACAGACACTGAATCCACGAAGGCGTGATTGGCTGGCAAGGTCGGAGTTGATGGTGTCAATTCGGCTCATTTCCTCCGAATCGTAACGGGGTCCAAGCGTATTGATGATGACCTTCGAAGCGCCAAAACGTCGGATGCAGACGTCAACCAAATCCCGGAACACCAGAATAATGTGATCCAAGGAGTCACCGTTCAGGACATTGTTGATGCCTCCGAAAACGACGACATAATCAACATCAGCCGGGACAAGACCATCCAAGATGTAGAGGAGGATGCCCTCGAGGATAGAGCCTCGCTTGTACACCAGTTTAATGGTGTCAGGGATGACCGGTTGAAATCGGCAAACCAAAGAATCCCCAATGAACACCACGCTGGCGTTCTCCACTGCCTCAGAGACAGGGTTTGGAGACAGGGCCAGCTGGAAACCGGACTCAACGAAAGCTCCATAGCTTACGGCGTCACGGTATTCTCTGCCATTGGGACGCTGGTACAACTTGTTGAGTTTAACCCCATGAGCCATGCTCAGTTCGAAATCCTCCAACAGAATGACCCTGTACCCACCGTTGACCACCATCCCCGCCTGGGCATGCACATTAGGATTGTGCTGTACTAGGCGCATGATCATATACTGGATGGCATATGTGGCATACTTTCGGTACGTCAACGATTTGCTCGGAGCTTGAGAAACCAACTGACGCCACAATAATTGTGGATCTCCGTGCACAGTCACGTCGTCCACAGAGGGACCACCGAAATAGACCAAGATGGAGGCCAGCCCTGCCGCAATAGAATGTGGTCCATCAAACCCAGCCAGCTCCCTGAAGAATGGCAAAGGATCCAGAGAATTGTAGGCCGGATGCAAGAAGTCGAATGGTCCCGCCACCAAGATTTCCCGTTTCTGGCGCTGATTGGTAATGTACGTCAGTTTCATCGGAACATCCGGCGGAATCGGCATGGATCCAAACAGAATAGCTGGTGACGGCTCAGGGACAGGTACAGCCGCTTCGACTGCAACCTCTTGGTTATCAGCATCCGCTACGATGACACCGTCGTACGGTTCAGCCACCGGCGGTTACAATACCCTACTCGCAGCGCCAAATTGTAATTAGTAACCGCTTAGGCTGCAACCGTCCTACCGACTAAACAACAGAACAAAATGCCCAAAAACGCCAATGTGACAATTTATTTTTAACTGAGCGATATATGTGCGGTGATGACAAACACAAGCCCTAGGCCGTGGCACTCAGTACAGACCAGAGAACACAGAACAAACGCTTTTAAACCTGCCGTCCTAGACGGATGCTAAAGCTCAGACTGAACACGAAGCAGGAAAATTCCAATCATAAACCTACTCACAAAATTCCTAGAATTACATTATAACAGACAAAATATAAAAGCTGAACTTCGCCTTGCGAAGTTCTAGAACTCTATCCCTTCGTCAGTCTTTCACATACCAACAAATCTGAGTGCTAACTTAAAGAAAAGCTGATACCGAAAATAAAGTTGCTAAATGCTGCCCAACATACAACCGTTTTCAAATTTCAAAACAACTCCAACGCATTGCTTTGCAGCATTCAAAGTTCGGCTTCAAAGCACAGCAAGTCAATTTGAGCACCAGACGAGACAATGCAAAACGCATCACCATGTAGACAAAACATAGTTCACACAAGCACAAAATTACGGAAGCGGAAGATTAAGGTTAGGAAGGAAAGGGCAAGGCCAGGTCATAAGAAATATTAGAAAAAGTATACTTGGAGTAATATTGGAGTGACTCGGAGCATAAAACCAAGGTAGTTGCGAAATTAGGGCAAGGCAAGGCAGGTAAAGGGGATATCTATTAAAGTTGAAAACGTTGGTGATGGACCGGATTTAGGTAGGTAGATAAGTTATCTAGGATAGGATTAGATTAGGTAGGTACGTAGGTGAGTATAGGTATGTAAGTGGTCAGGTACGCAGGAAGTAGGTAGCTTTGGTAGGTAGGTAGGAAGTAGGTAGGTAGGAGTCCGGTAATAGGCCGACGCCGGGTCCCAGCCCCGGGGGAAGAACGCAGAGGGACGGAGAAATACGACTAAGGGCCTTTTCGCGAATGGCTTAAACGAGTTAAATTTAACTCGATCCTTTTCGCGAATGGGTTAAACGAGTTAAAATTAACTCGCCGAGTTAAGCAGAGTTAAAATTTTTAACTCTACGCTCATTCGCGAAACGAGTTAAAAATTAACTCTTTTAACTCTACTCTTTTCGTGAATGTCACGTGGAGTCAAAAACCTGCAGAGTTAAATTTAACTCTACCCTTTTCATGAATGGGTTAAATTTAACTCTTTTAACTCGCTCACGACATTTTACATTGGATTTTAACCCGCGTCTCAGCACGCGGATTAAACGAGTTAAAATCTTCTATCCTTTACATTGTTATTGCCACATTTTGCGCGCGTAATAAAGCTTTAAAAATGACAAGATAATCCAGCCAATGAAAGCGCAACACATAATTTCATTGGATGGTTCATAATGCTTCAAAATTACTTAAGCATTTGCCAACATTCTGCTGAATTATTTACGCTAAAGTAACGAAATAGGCTACTTAATAAAATAAAAATAGATCAAACAAAATGTTTTAAACATGCTGCATTTTTAGAGATAATAAATAAAATTAATAAAATAAAAACAATTAACATTATAAATAGGCTCTAAATTATTATTTGTAAGTTATTTAACAACACCTATAAATGCAAATTTGAAGTATGTATGAGGGCTGACAACATGAAAAGCCGAATCAACGGGCCAATACTAACTATCAACAACTACCAATAATATCAACTAACCGAAAGCTCAATTTTTTCTCAAAAAGTGGATTAATAAAAGCGCTAATTTTGCCATGAAAATTATTGTAAACTTTAAAAAATTTGAGTTTTTGACTTTTTGAAAGGACTAAACAAATGTTACGCGAATTTAGCTGCAACTAATTATGTTCATCAGATTTACAGTACAGGATCAATTTTTATCCCAACTGCGATATAGGGCAACCATTTCAATTCAAATTTGAAATATCTATTAAATTTTAATAAACAAGCATTTTTCTATTTAATTTTGCTGCACCTATCTGTTTTAGTATTAAAGTTTAGTTGAAATTGCTCAAGTTTTCAGGAAAACCAAGAGAATCCGATTTTGCTGAAAACATGTACAAAGATTTTTGGGGCTCTGTCGTGGTCTCAGCAAACGAACATGATGTCTGTTTTTCGGCTCAACTATTCATTAGCACTTCATTGTAGGCAAACTGCAAGCTGGCAATAGAAACAACGAAAACCTGGACACAAACACTGTCTTCAGATTAGTTTTCAGCGAACACTGAATATACCTAATACAACTTTTCACGAAAATCGTAAAAATCTTTGGTTGGTTCCCCATGAGTTGTAGTTTTACCCCTGTTGTTAACCCTTTAAAAGCTTAAACTTTAAAACTTTGCTGTAGATTGGTCAATAATTTGTTGAGATGGATACATGCTAAATTTCAGCAAAATCGGTTAAAAACTGCAAATTACACACAGGAATACGTCCGGATTGCCCTAATACAGGATGGCGCTGCATGGAAGATGTAATAAATGTCTATTAATGAACTGAGTAAATATCTTGTCTTATTTTATTTAAAATTTTCCAAACGTTGGGAAGTTTTCAAAATTCTCAAATGGTGAAAACTTGGACATTGCGTAAGCAAAAATTATAATCTTTTTAACTCTTTTCACGTATGCAGAGAGTTAATTTTAACTCTCCCAGTTTTAACTCTTTTAACTCTTTTCGCGAATGCACAGAGTTAATTTTAACTCTGCCAGCTTAAACTCTTTTAACTCATTGATTTTTAACCCTGTAGAGTTAAAAGAGTTAAAAACAGACAGAGTTAAATTTAACCCTGCGCATTCATGAAAAGGGTTAAAAGAGTTAATTTTAACTACTCTACTCTACTCTACTCTACCCATTCGCGAAAAGGCCCTAAGTCAGGAAACATGACCTTGAAAAACCCCCAAGGGACATCCAAAAATTAAAAAGGTGGAGCCCCCAGAGACGACAGGTGGTTGGAACAAGAATTTAAAACTCGAAACCCCAGTGGAAAATTTATTTAAAATGGCCTTGACGGATTCCCAAGGGGGGACGCGCCCACAGTCTTTGCACCAACTTTAGACTCCCGAAGTCAGGGTCGAAATGCCCCTACTATACTACTCTCACACTAGCGCGGTTGCGCCTTTTTATGTACATGTTTTAACTCACGCGAACATTGATTTTTTACTTAGCTTGATAATAGACGTCTAAACTAGGAGTACCATACCCAAAACTATTTTCATTACATCTTATGTTTGCAACCTTTTCTGGTTTAATTTTTGACTAAATTACCTTTTTACTAGGTCATCTGAATTTTGCCAATAATTTTATTATTACAAATTAAGCAGTCTTAGGTTTTTAAAAATTTTTTGACGACTTCTGTCGTCCTAAACGAATCTGGCTTACGACCTTGACGACATCTGTCGTCCTTACGACCTTGACGACTTCCGTCGTCCTAAACGACTTGACGACCTCGAATATTTTAAATATAATATTTACTTTAACCTAACTATATAATAAATAAATTATATTTTATTTATTTTTTACAAAACAAACCTTACTTACTTTCTATAATAAATAACCGACCCGTCGACCCTTCCCCCACCCAACATATTTTTTTCCCCCGCCCTCTTTTATGTGTACACCCACCCCCCCCTTTCTCATTTCTTCCACCCCCACCCAACGCCCCCCCGCCCCCCTCCTGGGGAGCAAGGAATAAAGCCCCCCTGTTGGCTTTCCGCCTTTGGACTTTGGAAATCCCTTAACCAACCGGTCGGATACAATAAGAAATATAGTTTCTAAATGCGGGGCAGCAAATTGTAAGCTTTGATTTGCTATCAGAGGAGTCGGAAATTCATGGTATCTATAACAGTAATAGATACCGATTAATATCTGCTGATAAAAAGGAGTTAAATTGTGCTTCGGATAATTTAATTTATTTATTAAAATGCAATACGTATAATATCGGTTATGTGGGCGAAACCTCACAGAAATTACGGGTTAGAATACATAGGACAACATCGTAGGTCAGTTGAATCTAATAATCGAGGATGTAAATTTATTCTCCAGCATTTTCGTTCATCTAAATGTAAATCTTTCAAGGTTCAAATTCTTGAGAAACTTTATGCCACGGGGGACGCTAAATTGGACAAGGAAAATGGATTAAAACGGGAAGCTGTCTGGATCAGAGAGCTTAAAACTAAATATTCGTACGGCCTGAATGAAGTTATCAGGGGAGAAAAATTGGAGCAAGCTGTTTTCAGTAACTTTAATAAATGTTTTAAAGTGGGTAATAAGCGCAGTAAAATTCGTGTTCTTAGAAAAATAAACGCAAATGCAACTTTAGATCCTGGTAAATTTATAGAAGAGATACATAAAAGTTTTATTTCGTGTCCTGCAGAGAGTAGATTGTGTATTGTAAGTAAAATCTTCAGTTTAAATAATAGAGATGCTAAGGTTTTATATTTGCATGTACTAAATAGAAACACTGTACCTGCTGATGAAATTGTTAAAGATCTACTTACACATATATACAAATTAGATAAAGTGGTAAACGTTCAGGATACTGGTAAGAAAGCAAAACCAAAACTTTTTATGAAGTATTCCAGTCAATTATTCGACAAAATAAATTTTGCAAAAATTTTTGCAAACAATAAAGTTCAAAGTTGTTGGCCTTCAGGCGTAGATCTAAACAAATGTTTTCCTACAGTAATTTATACTTACGACAAACCTTTTTCTAGTCGAGTATTCTACTACAAACAGTTTGCTATTACAGTTAATTTGGATGATGATTTCTCAGGTCATTGTGAATGTGCTAATTCAAAGTTCAAAGACAATTATCATGGACATGTAGTTACGGGAGATTTAAATATAATCTCAGATAATAATCTACGAAAACTTTTTGAAAAAGGAACAAAATATCGCTTACCGTCTAAAGGTAATTCTACGGAATTAGTTAAAGAAGTAGAATCTGCCATTTCCAAATATTTGCAGAAAAATCAATACAAGGATATAGATATATTTTATGCTTGGATACAGTCTGTGGTCGGAGAAGTGTTACAGGAATTAGAAAATGATAACGATTCGTGTGAGGTAGAAGAAAATAATTTCAACTATCATGAACTGGAAAGGTTAAAAAATAAATTTGTAATTACATCTGTTGACAAGGCGTCACAAAATTATGCTTTTATTTGTAAAACCCTTTACAGGAAAATTTTGATTAATGAACTTGGTTTAAATAATAGTCAGGGTAATGACACTTATGAAGTGAACCAAAGAAAATTAAATTTCGGTTTTAAATCAGCTTATTTCAGTGAAAATAAATCTAGTAGATGCGTAGACTATGAAACCTTTTGTGAAATGTGTAAATGGTTGGTAAATAATGCATATTTTTGTGTAGGTGGTAAGGTTTTTAGGCAGAAGGTATCCCGATGGGTACAAGTTGTGGTCCTTTCTTATAGTGCTGGGACCGGTTCCGATTTTTGAAACCGGTTCCGGTTCCGGTTCTTGGCTACCGGTTCCGGTTCCGGTTCTAGCTACCGGTTCCGGTTCCAATTGGTAATTTTTATAAAAACGCTAAAATCAATCAATTTTTCTATATTTTTTAAAATTGCTATAAAAACATGATATATAATTGACTGCACAAACTATAAAGGTATTTTAAAACCGTTTTTGGCTACTTTTTACTATTTACGAAGATGTTCTGTTAAAAAATGTCGTCTGTCTTCACATTTTAGCAAAATCGTGGGTACATTTTAGGTAACAGAGCTTACCATGAAACTAAGTAATTCTGAATTCAGACAAAAATTTTGCTATTGCCTTTCAGAAAGCGGTCATCGCAACTTTAGAAGTAACAAATATACCTTACTGCCAGTCAAAAATAAAACTTTCCTCGATCAATCTCAAACCGTCCAATCAAATTTGCCCATTGATTCAACAGTATAGAATCAACTATTACAAAGCTTAATCATTGAAATGCAGCTATCTGGGGGCCGATGGTTTTTCTGAGATCGAAAAATACAGCAGAATAAAACTGGAAGAAATCGTTGAACGAGAATTATACTTTCGAGCACTTCTGCGGAACACAGGTACAACTAACTAAACCAAAAAATGTATGTACAATAAATTAAATCAGTCTGTTAGATTTTTATTTTACACAGATTTCATTTTAATATTATTAGCCGACATAAACATAACTTTGTAGCAAAAGCGCTATTTTCTATCAACGCGTAATCCTATGTATAGACATAAAAATATGACTATGAAATATGAATCAGCCGTCAAAATCATTGTTTTCGGGAGCGCTAGCCAATTATTATTAAATAAGGAGTATCTCAGGGTCCAGGGATACTATTGCTCAGCTTAACACCTAATCTGGAGTTACGCCTTCGTTTGCTGGTATACCTCAGTGTAAGTTTAGCACACAAAATATGCAAAGGCAATAGCGAAAGCTCGAAGTTGCCGTAGTCATCAAATCCTTAATGTTTAACCTTTACCAACCTTGAGGAAGACCTTAGTTAGGTCGTTTGTTACATATAACCTTTCCAGAAAACTTAAAGCATTTACTTGAAACTGCTGTTAAAAATATACCATAAAAGATATCAAATCTTCCATCATTTACACAAAAACTAAGAGGTCCTCAAAATTGCAGTCCAAATAGAATTTCCAAAATTAAGTTTAAACTCCAAATGCTAAATTCAAATTTCTGATAAAATTTCAAAATTTACAAAATAAACCTTGATTGTAATTTCAAACACCAAAATTTACGCTAGAACCGGCCGGTTCCAAAAGCCACCGGTTCCGGTTCCGGTTCTAAAATTCCGACCGGTTCCGGTTCCGGTTCCGGTTCTACCGGTTCTTTTGGAACCGGTCCCAGCACTACTTTCTTAGCTAATCTTGTATTGTTTTACTACGAATTCAAATTTATTAAACTTTTGACTAATAGAAACGATTATAAAACGCTTGAACTACTTAAATATGTTTTTCGATATATTGACGACATAACGGTTATTAATGATGGCGGAATTTTCTTAGAACTTTGGAAACTCATTTATCCGGCGGATCTAGAACTGAACTTAGTAAATGATCATAAGTAATAATAATGCTCCACCGGAGCATGAAAAAGTAATATGGGTGGTGGTGAGGTTGTAAAGTCAAGAGAGGACTAGTCTTAAAAATGCTTAATATGGGGGCTAGGTTCAAAAAAAAGAGGACTAGGTTGTGGGCGAATTAATATGGGCACAGCTTCGCCGAGCAACCCATATTCGCGGACTGAAAAAGTTATATACATACGTATTACATATGTATATATACCAGTGTTCAGTTTTAGTTACGGTGCGTAAATAATATACAACTACGATAAACGAGTTTTAGCGGAAGCACACATTTCTTTCGATAAACTCTTACTATTTACTGTGCATTTTAACCATTGATAAGAAAACTATATTTCAACGATAATCTCAGGACTCTCTCCGACGATCTTCTGTTTCTATTGAACCGTTAGCGTTACAATCATAGCCTTGGTTCTTTCTAGTTGCTTGCCGTAGTCCAGCACAACCAAATTACTATATAGTTTACGTATATATGTCGTAGGTAAATATGAAATTCAGAGAAATGTCATAATTCCCTAGCACTTGCCAGATAAATGTGATATTTCAGTTCTCTCTAGAGAACCTTGATATGAACAAAGAATTTCACATTTCTCTGAAGAATGTTTAAGAGAAACTTGATATAGTCCTTCCTTTTGATGAAATTAAGAACTAAAGAAAAGAAACGTAATTATAAATTACGACGTTACATTACAGTATAATGACCAATGACCTCGTACCCCTGACCTTAATTGGAAGTGTGTTTCAATTATACCAATTTGTAAGTCGGCTTACTTTCGCTATATAAGTGTTATGTGATATCTAAGTTTCTGCAACAATTTTCGCAAATGTCAGCTAATCAGCGCTCAACAACTCCATATGAATCTTCTACAACTGATTCTAATTAAAGTTTCTTCTATTTAAATTTTTAAGTTTTTCAAAGGGCCGACCAAGGGGAACCAAAATAGTTTTTGGTTTAGATTTTGGGTGAAAGTTGTATATTGAGGTTTTCAGGCGGTGCTGGGCACGAATCTGGTATCCGTTTTTTGATTCAGCCTTTTGTTATATAGCTCAGTAGATGTATGTAAGTAACAATTTAAAATTATAAAAGTTTTATTACCAGTTAATCATTGTTATTGTTCTTGCTGTTGCTGCCTTGCTGCTGTTACTAAACTTGCTTTTTTGCAAAAAATAGTTTTGTTTTTTATTAAAAGTTTTGTTTTCTTCAGCTATATATTAAAAGTTGGCTAAGTTCTATCAGAAACTAATCGAATACCGGTAATATTGAAATTCCTATTATAGAAATTTCACTGTACAAAACAATAACAGTTTTTCCTAGCACGCTGCAGTGAAATTTGAAATGAAATGCAAGTCTTTGTCTATATCAAGATTCTCTAGAGAGAACTGAAATATCACATTTACCTAGCAAGTGCTAGGGAATTATGATATTTCTCTGAATTTCATTTTTACCTACGACATATATAAGCAAGCAACTTGCAGCGATTGTTTAACTGCTGGAAATGTTATTATTGTCTGACAATAATGGCATTGTATATGACAATCGCCACGGCGAAGCGTGAAAGCCCTCGAATATGGGTTGCTCGGCGAAGCTGTGCCCATATTAATTCGCCCACAACCTAGTCCTCTTCTTTTTTGTACCTAGCCCCCATATTAAGCATTTTTAAGACTAATCCTC